>JAFBJQ010000955.1:436017-481383 GCA_016785345.1 Trinectes maculatus
GTGAATCACTCTGGTAGATCTGGGGTTGATCGCGTGGATCGAATCTCAGGTTAGTCCCGGGTCAGACTCCGGTTAGTCTCTGCTCTCACAGGTTGACCGCTGGTTTAATCGCGTCAAAAACTGTCTTGCTCTGTAGGCCGACAATTCTCTTTTCTCCTTCAGTTCGTGTGTTCTCTCTTCTTGTCATCAAGCAAAAGTGAGGCGTACAGCTCATAGTGGCCCGATACCTCACACGTATACATCGTGCATCTGGCTGTGTACTATGTATGAGGTCATCACGGCCCCAAAGGCGGTGTTGTACGTTAAAGCATTTCTAGCCATGTTGTCATCGTCAAAGGAAACCCATCGGTTTGGTCAATATGGCTCCTACATATATATATATATATATATATATATGGATCAGCTGCGATATAGTGCTCATCAAATCACAATCACAATTTAGGTTTTGTGATTAATAGCATAAACCATTTCATTAAATAAAACTTTCAAATAAACCTGAATATTTGTGGGGTTTTTAGCCCCAAATACAAAAATTGAAATTATAAAGTATTATTATATAAGATACACAAAACAATCTCTTAATCCTGTGTAGTCATCATAGTTCCACTACATCCATCACTGCCCTGCTGACATGGAAGTGGCTCTATTCAAATCCAACCTGTCACTGCTGTTGTTACAGTAGAGGGTGATTTGAATACAGGAGTGACAGTGGTGGTGATATTTACAGTTTATGGGCGGTCCCGGAAGGCACCTCCTACCTGAGCACAGTGGGCGTGGTCAGATGACTTGTACAGGTGGATTTTCAGCTTCCACAGAGACACGAGCTGCATCAGGAGACGCCATAGGTTCAGACGTCCAGGTGAGATCTTCACACACATCTGTGTGTGTGTGTGTGTGTGTGTGTGTGTGTGTGGAGATACTACACAGTAAAACACCAGAATTGAGTTTTAATATTGTTGTGTTTGTGTTTTGTGTTGAAAATGAGTGGTTGTGTTTTGTTTTTAATTCATCCACAGTGAAACGTTGTTGTTGGTGTCATCATGTCTTTGTGGGTGAGTCAACGTCTGATTTGATTATGATGGAGAGTTTTTGTTAAATGAGCTCAACATGTTAAACACATCTGTCTGACGTTGTGCAGGAGCGCCTCCTGGAGACCACGTCCTGCTGCCCAGTTAAAGTAGGTCATTTATTATTATTATTGTTATTACTGATTTAAGGTTTGTGCAGGAGACAGAAAGAGAGCGGTTGTTTGAATGTGAGTGGTTTTGTTCTGTCTGAGCAGAGAGGAACCATCTCGCCCAAAGTGAACTTTGACGCAGGAGAAGATGTGCAGGCTCTGAAACAGGCCCTGGAAGGAATAGGTACAAATACACACACACACACACACACACATATTCAGTCCCCTCAGAAGACATGACATCATTTTTTTTTTTAATGTTTCCTGTACGTCACCTGAAGCTAAACGCTAAGTTTCCTGATGCCTCATGTCCATCTGCTCTGTGTGTTGATGATGCTCCTGTGAAAACATCTCAGGCACCAAGGAGGACGTCCTGATTGACATTTTGACCAAGAGGAGCAACGCTCAGAGACAGATCATCTGCAAAGCCTATGAGCAGGACACCGGCAGGGTAAGATCTCACCCCCCCTCCCCCAGGCAGAATAACACTGCAGGTGCATGAACAGAGGACAGGGGGCGTCACTTTCCAAATAGCTGTGGAGACAAGCGTTTTCAGGTTTTCCTACATTTGTTGTTGTCCAGGTTCTATTGTCTCTGTGTGTCACTAATGAATGGTTCGTTTGAACATGTGTGTCTTTATGCCCGAGGCCTGTGTGTGTGTGTGTGTGTGTGTGTGTGTGTGTGTGTGTAGGTGTGTGTGTTTGCATGGGTGTGGCGTTCCTCTCTCTCAAAGCTGACGAGCTGCATTTTACACAGACTTTACTGCACGACCTGAAATGCGACACCGTCAGTGACTTTGAGGACCTGCTGGTGGCGCTCATCACCCCGCCTGCTGAGTACGACTGCCATGAAGTGATGGAGGCCATGAAGGTCAGTGTAATATATCAGAACACATCATGGTGGCGCTGCAGTTCATGTAACACACTGTCTGATGACTGCAGGGATCTGGGACCAAGGAAAACGTGCTGATTGAGATCTTTGCTTCCAGAAGCAACCAGCAGATCAGAGCTCTGAATGAAGTTTACCTGAGAGGTAACAACAACAACACAACAACAACAACGACTCTGGTCAGAGTGTGTGACCTGAGCTGTTCAATCATCAGACTCACAACCCCCTGATAAATAAATATTCTTTTCCTCTGAAGACAATGAGGTGCTGCTGATCCGGAACCTGAGGAAGGAAGTTTCCGGGGATCTTTCCAAGGCGCTGCACATCCTGGTCGAGGTTTGATATGCATATACACACACACACACATATATATGTACATACAGATATATATGTGTACATATATATATACGTATATATATGTATATATACGTATATATATGTAAAATCCTGCTGATTTTGCAGGGTAAGCGAGACGAGACGCTCACCGTGAACATGGCCAAGGCAGTAGAAGATGCTCAGGTGCAGTAGGACGTGTGGACGTGTGGACGCGTGCAGGACGATTGTCTCATCGTGTCTCTTTCTGTCTCATATGTTTTCAGCACCTGGTGATTTTTTGTTTCTTTCTCCTCCTCAGGCTCTTTACAACGCTGGAGAGAAGAAGTGGGGAACTGATGAGTCTACGTTTATTGAGATTCTCTGTCAGAGAAGCCCCGTTCAACTCAGACAGAGTCAGTTTACTCACATCACAACAACAACAACAACAACAACAACAACAACACAAATCATAATAACAATCCCAAATAATACTACTACTAATAATAATAAATATAATAATACTAATAATAATAATAATAATAATAATAATGATGATGATGGTGTGTTTTTTTGGTGCAGCTTTGATTGAATACAAGAAGATGAGTGGGAAGACGCTGCAGCAGGTCATTGAAGGAGAGATGTCAGGAGAGCTGGAGGAGCTGCTGCTCGCTATCGGTAACATTGATCTATAGCTTCATTGATCTGGGTGGCCAATAGTATGTGGACAGACAATCAGCTTACTTTTGTGATTTTATTTTTAGTCTGTTTTTCGTGGCTTTGTTGAACATGAGCTAAAAATATTTTGTTACATAACCACATTTTTCTGTTGTTGTTCTCCAGTGAAATGTGTGACGTGCACTGAGGCCTACTTTGCTGAACGACTCCATGAGAGCATGAAGGTGAGTCCTCACCTTATTGTTCATCGAAAATCCATTCTCATCAATGCACCACACACAGAGACGTGATCTGTGAGCTTGACCTTTGACCAACACATTCAAGTCACCCAAGTGAAAGCAGATGTGTGTGTGTGTGTGTGTGTGTGTGGTGTTTTCAGGGCGGTGGAACAGACGAGGCCACGCTGCGTCGTATCATGGTCAGTCGCTCTGAGATCGACCTGCGGGACATCAGAGCTGAGTTTAAGGAGCTGTATGGTCACTCTCTGCTCTCAGATCTGGAGGTGAGGAACATCTCGCTCTCGCTCTCCTCAGGCCACTGCTGGAAACGTGATGTTTGTTTGTTTGTTTGTCCTGAGGCTTAACAACCATTCCCTGAAAGGAAACAAACGCAAAGAGAAAAAACACACACAAAAACACATTTCAGAAAACAAAACACACACACACTGCAAATACACACAACATACAGTACATACACACAGGCAGGCGTCTGTTTACATGTTGTGAGTACATGACGGTTGTGTGTTGTCAAACCGATGATGTTTACATTTGCATTTTGCGTCGTCTAACTTTGTGAGTCTTTGTACAAAGATCAGCTGACGTTCATCTTCACCGCCCTCGGCTGTTGTGTGTGAGTCCAGTGTGGTTGAGTGAGTCTTTCTCCTTGTTTGTGTTGCGTCCTACAGTCCGATGTGTCGGGACATTATGGTGATTGTCTGAAGGCGATCTGCGGAGGAGACGACTAACGGGCCGATGTCCAGAGGAAACGTCTGACGCCGTGACGCCGTGACGCCATGACGCCCTCTCTGCTCCTGTGTGTTTTATCCTCAAACAGCTGACGGTGTGTTTACAGTCTCACAGCATCAACATCACAGTCGAGTTTAACACTTGGAAACAGCCGGTGTGATGTTTGGCTGGTGTGGAGGTGACGAGATACGACAACATCCACACACAGTTTTAACATCTCACCTCTAACGTCCATCTCTCCACTCGTGTGTCAAATCAAATCAAATCAAATCAAATCAAATCAAATCAAATCAAATCAAATCAAATCAAATCAAATCAAATCAAATCAAATCAGAAGATGATTTAAATGATCTCTATGAATCGATGCATGAAAAGTCATTTGATTGGGTGTTTGGGGCTCTGTGATGTGTTTGTGATGATTTATTTACTAAATTTCTGAATCCAGTTATTAATAGAAAGATCGTTAATGCAAATGTATTAAATGATGTGAACAGCGGGGTGGAATCTGATCATTTCAGTCATTTCCAATCAGGGTAGCTGTTTAAGTTACAGTACGTTGAATAATATGATTATCTCAATACATAAATAAAAAAAAACCTAATGATTCACTTGACATAATGTTTTTCTCATCATCTGCTCTCACAGTCTGGTAGTTCAGTAAAGTCACCAGCAGGGGGGGACCACTCCCCAGGCCATTAGGGAAAAAGGTAACAGTGGAGATTACTTGAAAGGTCAAATGATCACTGCTTGATCATTACATATATATATAATATATCATTATTGATCAAGGTCAAATGATCACTGCTTGATCATTATAAATATATAATATATCATTATTGATCAAGGTCAAATGATCACTGCCTGCTTGATCATTATAAATATATAATATATCATTATTGATCAAGGTCAAATGATCACTGCTTGATCATTATAGGAGATGAATTGGAATGGAAACAAATAGAAATTCTTCTTGATCAATCAGTAAAAGTATCTTTTACCCACACAAGCTGCCTCGCTGAAACAACAACAATCCAGTTCCTCTCTGATCACACTGAAATATGCCGTGTTGTTTTGTCCTTCACTCAGAGGACAACCAGAGAGGAGGACACACACTCATTAGCAGCAGCCTCATGATTAATGACGCAGAGGAACACAAATAAAGCAGAGTTTCTACCTTGGCTTTTATCTGAGGATAAAAGCCTGAGCAGAAGAGCAGAGTGGAACTCAGCAGAACATCTCACCAGCTGCAGCGCCTCATTTACATTCACCTTGTAAATCCATCAACAACTTGGTTTAATTTAATTCGGAAAAGTCCCTGTTCCTGAAACAGGGAGCAGCTGGTTGTTCCTGCTGATCTGAGATCAGCTGTAAACTGACCTCAGACGCTGCCAGAGACTGTGAACACAGAATCTGGATCCTCTTAGAGCAGAGGACGTGACCCTGTGGTTCTTGGTTCCTCTCAGACTGAGAACATTAGCTCCACTCATTAAAGCCAGATGATTAACTCTCACTTCAGATGATGACATTCACATGTTTCCGCCTCTAAGATGAGTTCATGAAGGTTTTGTTGAAATGCTGTGAAGGAAGAGCAGAAGCAGCCGGAGCTGGAGTCAGCTGAGAGTTAAACCTCCATCGTTCAGCGTCAGGCAGCATCAGGCTTCCGAAGGAGTCGCAGCCTGCGGTCGCCTCCAGATGAAACCTACAGACTGATCAAAACACACTCGCTGACTGTTTCCTCATTAACGCCCCAATAATCACCCAGAATGCTTCACTATTATTAAAAAAACACATTTCAGGTAGTTTCTTACTTTAGCTTTTGTTTTTCATGTATGGGGCTCAAAGTCTGATAAAAGACAATGTTTGGAGGTCAGAGGTCATCCAGGAAGTGGTTCAGTGCCACTCCTGGCACTGGGCGGCTGCTCGTCACCTCAACAACCTGCTGAACGACACCAACAGGTGGCAGCACAGACCTCAACGACAACAATAAGTGTGTCAGAGAGGGAAGACCCCCCCCAATCCAGACGTGGAGGGGTTATATGGTCATGTGATCCCGCTCTGCTCCTCCTCATCTCTTATGTAATCCCCATCTCAACCATGTGCTCCCTCTATAACCGCTGACCTCAGTATGCTAATTGTGAGCAGTTCTCCACAGGAGTAGATGTTCTCCACCTGGAGCTTTCTGATGCACACAGGTGACTGTGGCTGATGGAGCTGATGGAGCTGATGGAGCTGATGAAGCTGATGGAGCTGGACTCGTGTCGAATCATGTGGTGGATTCTTCAGCCTACACACATGCCTTTGTTCACAAACCCACAGGCAGCCGTCACACCACTTCCTCATTGTCACGGATCGGTGAAAAATGATACAGTTTGTTTTGTTTTTTTTGTTTTTTTTGTCTCCATTGCAGATCATTAGAATGGAAAAGATCAGAGAACTGTTAAGAGATCAGCTTCCTCACGAGGAAGTATCAACCATCACCTCTGAATAATAAGACGAGGACACAAAGGATGGAGCTTTGATAATGATAATGATAATTATCATTATAATTTGATAATGATTGTTCAGGGAAGAAGATGATTAACATGACCCAGGGATAAGACCTCACTCCAGACGGACCTGAGGTTTATTTATTTATTTTGTGTTCCCCTGTCCTCAGCTGCACTGTATGTCTGTCCCTGACACCGCCCCACCATCGATGAGCAAACAAAAACATGTCCACGTCAAAATATTGATTAAATAAATTAAATAATAGTATAAGCAACTTACAATAAGGATGAATGTGTAGCCACCAGTGTCTACGAAACGCTGCAGGAAGAGACACCATGAGAACTGTGAAGAAGACTTTACTTACAAAGTCAAAACTAAGAAGATCCACAATAAAAGATTCTGAATTTTACTGTAAAGTAGAAAAACATTTATTAATCTGAGAAGCACAAACGCTGGAAACAGTGACTAAAACAACAACAGTTCATGAAACAGGTTTTATTGTGTTTACTGTTAAATGAAATCAAGTATTTCAGTTTACGATGTCATCATTTCGATTAAATGTCTTCAACTTCAACGTTATATCCCATAATAATAATAACAGTGTTGTCTTTTCAGTCAGCACTAACGCGGTGACGTTACTCCTGGCAACAGTGGGCTTCCATACTTTCTCCCCTTGAACCAATCATAACAATAGAGGGGGCGGGGCCTGGTCATGTTAGGTTGTCACTCTCATTGGGTAAATAACAAACCGCCCACTTGGTGAGTGTCCTGCCGTGTGCGAGTCAGAGAAGTTTGGGGCTAATGAGAGCGCCGCGGGGCAGCAGAGGTGACACGGGGGGACAGAATCGAAGCGACACGCCGGGAGAACCGGTCCTGATCACCGGGCGCTGATTTAATTCACCTGCAGGCTCCTACTTTGTTCGCTCACCTGTGCGCGCGGTGGCTCCGTCTCTGTTAGCGGAGCACGTTAGCCGCTAACCTCTGCAGCTAGCAAGCTAACTAGCTCTCGTCGCCAGAGTGAAGTGAACAAGGCTCGGCGAAGCTAACCGCGGTGGGACTACCCCTGGAGGGGTTACTGGCTGGATACGCTCCCGGGAGGGGTTCCTTGCTGCCGGGGGAGGTGTTATCAGCCACAGCGGCGGCGGCGGCGCTGTTGCTTCTCCCCTGCTGTCTCCTCATCGTATGCTAGCAGCGGCTGCTAGCGTGATGTGTCACCGCGGCTAACGAACCTATCCCACTTGTTGTTTTCGACCGTTTGTGAGTGGATGTTGTCGGCGACCGTGTCTGCATCGTCCCGCCGCGACTCCTCGGTGTTCACCGCACTTTCATGCCGAGTCAGCCGACAGCCAGCGGTCCCTCCAGGCGAAGCAGACGCGGAGCATGCGGGAGAAGGAAACACTACGGATAAGTAGATAGGAAAAGGGGACGTCGGACACAACCGAGTTTAACTGGACTGTGCGGTTTGATTAGCCTGTGACCAGGGACTGTGTCTGGGTGAGAGAGAGAGCGAGAGAGACGGTGAAGGATGAAGAAGTTTTCCAGAATGCCCAAGTCCGACAGCGGTGGGCTCGGAGGGGCGTCCGGCTCCGGCTCCAGCTCCGGGGTCAGCAGCTACGTCGGGAAAGTGTTTGCGGTCGGCCGGTATCAGGTCACCGTGGAGGAGCTCATCGCAGAAGGTATGTACAGTATCTGAACATCTCAGTGCCTGTCAACAGTCAAAGTGTCCCCTGGTAGAAGACAGCAGCGAATCATCCTCCTTTCATCTCTGTTGCTCTTTGTGGGTTAGCAATGCCCCCCCCCTCTCTAAACTTGTGCTTATTTACCAAGAAATGATGTTCAGAGTAAGTGAATTAGGTCATTTCATCTTCCAGGCTGTGGTACAGCCGGGACACTGGGGACACTGGAATTAAAACGTGTAATTCTGCTTCTACAGCTGTAGTTTACATCCTGTTTCAGCTGCTCCAGGGGGGTGAGGGGGTGGTGGTGGTGGTAGGAGGACAACTTCAAAACCTCCTGTGTCAACATACAGCATGTAAAGACTGAAAAAACGGTTTGTCCAACATGTTCATGCACGTTCTGTGCTTTGTTTTTACACCATGGAGTTTTTTTTTCTTAGGGATCATAAAAGAGGTTTGCTCTCGTTGTTAAAGTGTACATACAGTAGGTAGATGTCCATGTGTCGACTTGCTGCAGGATACTGTAAGAACAAGTAGCAGCAGGATGTCGACAGACCCCAGGATGTCGACAGACCGTATGGGAAGAGTAGAAAATTTCCTCATGGCTAACTTCATGAAGCCTTGTGGTTAATGTTGAAATGAGAGTCTCCTCCATGCTCCGTCTGTCTGACGGGCATAAAATGAGGAAGTGTGCAAACAAACACGTTTCACCAAGCAGCCGTTTCCTCACAAACTTTCTGTACTTACCACAGGGCACTGTTCAGAAGAAAAGTCCCATGATTCACAGCAGTGTCCCAGAAAACCCACCTCAGCCAGTTAGTTGTCAGGGTTTTTTTGTTGATCAGGAAGTAGGTAGTGTGTGTGTGTGTGTGTGTGTGTGTATTCGTTGTTGCCAGTACAGACTCAGGTGTTGCTGATGAGACAACAGAGAGGTCAGATGTCACCCTTCATAATAATATTCACAAACTTGCTGTAGTCTCCACCGGACACTGTGTTTTAACCTGAAACACTACCTTAGGAGACGTAAACAAATATATATGTGTGTGTGTATGTATGTGTATGTATGTATATATAATTGTTCTTATTTTGTTATTAGTGACACTAAAACATGACAAATATGTTGAAAAGCACTTTCAACAGGCTGTGGTGCGAAACTGATCTCACACAACCTCACCCAAACCAAAAAAGAAAAACCAGTCATGCATCTGTGTCATCATATAATCATGTGTAGTGGCTGGTTCTGCTCTATGGGCAGAAGCTTATGTTGTGACCTTTACCCTTTGTACTGCCTCCAGGTGAGATCCTGGTGTCTGGGCCTGTCTGGACTGAACAACCCATCATCTAATAGTATATTTCATTTGACACATGGCTGTGTCTTTTGCTGCAGATGTGGCAGAGCGGTTGATTATAGACTTGAAAAGAAGAATTTTGCTGCTCGTTGATTACGGTGTAAAGAGTATTATCAGTCGTCTACAGGCTTATGTACTATTATTTTCGTGATACAAGGGAAATTAGGACGTTATAAAACGAATGAACATCCATTTAAAAGCCTTTTCTAGATGAACTTCTACGTCTTAGTGTCAATGGGAGGAAAGCTGCATTTTTGACCTGGAATAAAGTCAAAGAATTTATCTGAATGAATCCTAGTCTGTAACCGCTATGACTGGATGGTATTTTTTAATTTTATTCTCATGCTGCTGTGTTTGACATGTTTCTGGGCTACAACCTTTGGTCGGTGGGTGTTTGCCTCTCAGCCAATAACAGCGTGTGGGACGTGAGGTCGTACGCCATTAAAGCATAGTGACCTGGTTACATTGCAGCCTCTCTCCTCTGCCCTCTGACTGTGTCATGGATTTAAAGGGCTGTAGGTCTGCGTGTGTGTATGAGTGACCTGGGGTCAAAGGGCTTGTCTGAAACCCCCACCCACACACACAGAGAATAGCATTTTCCTGGAAAGTTGTGTAGAGCTGTGGGTGTTGTTATTGTTTGTACTCTGGAGCGTAACTGCAGTGAGACAATCAGAAAATGTTTTGTTTTCCTGATTGATGGCTCTGCCACTCCCTTTCTTCATTCACTCGTTAACTTGCTCAACCACTGTTGCTGTCTCGTTAAGTTGTGGAGGAGGGGCCAGTGTTGAGTGTAGTGTGTGTGTGTGTGTGTGTGTGTATAAACAGCAACAGACAGATTCTGTATTATTTACCATTCAAAGCAGAAAGAAACTCACATTAACCATAGTCACAGATACTCTCGCCCTACGCCTGCTTTACTTGCATTCATGATGTTTAATATGCACTAACAGAGCAGCTTGAAGATGTTTTTGTGTAGATACATCCCTCTGTGTTGTCATAAGGGCACAGGGTGTGGAGCTGCTCTCTGGGTGAGTGCTGCCTGCATGTGCTGCCCATTCAACATCACATGCCCTCTAACCACCAACCGACTGCAGCTGATTCTCCTCTGAGGTTTTGGGTAACCAGCCACCATTTGGATGTCTTGTTCTACTTAAAGACCTACTTGGCCGGTGAGGTGGTTAAAATGACAGAACAAATTTGGCTTTATCTGTTGCTGTGGCCTGTGGAACCAAAACCACAGCATTAACTGATGTTCACAACGAACTATTTCATCCTGTGTTCTTAATCATGCTGAAAATCAGATCAACTAAATTGCACAATTTTAGTTTTCCAGTTCCAAGTTGTCTTTTTTCATAAAAGCCATCCAGAGTAATATATGTGTATGCACAGGCTGGATCAGGCCAACGAGCCTGCTGCTCCTGCACACCAACTGGTCCTGTCTGCCACTGATGTGTAGATAGTGAATGGATCATGTGATGTACTCAGCAGCTGTGCCAGTTTAATAAAAAACACGAGCTTCCCTTAAAACCAGCACACAGCTAGAGTTTGATAGAGAAAAAACAACTGTTTTTTTGAAATAGTGCAAACAACATATTATCTTCCAACTCCTTATAGGCAGTTGTTTTCTTCCCAGTGACATATGTGTATCTCCAGAGCTGGATGGTTCTGACAGGGAGTAGGAACAATCATTTCCGTCCACTCTCCTTTAGCCTTTGTGGTTTCTCTTGAGCTCTGTCTGATGCCATCTCCAAAAGGAACACGCTAACGACATGTAGGAACAGGATGCATCTGTAGCACCATGTCGCCCTTTATCCACAAACTTATTGCACAGGGTTCCTTGTCAGGGCTTGGAAATTCCAGGAATGAAAAGAAATTAAATTTGAAAATCCAGTATGTGCACATTTTGTTTGCAAAGAATAATTCTTATTAATTTCAGAGAGAATATGTCATGTCAGTGAAAGGGAAGCAACCCTTTGGCAAATACACCTGTTTCCGTTCAGTGAAGAAAATGTGGCCGTTGTCTTTGTTTCAGTGGGCAGATGATCTGCTGCTCTGCACCTGCAGTCAGAACGTGTCATCAGGCTATTTGCTAAACAGCCTTGCGCGTTTAACCGAATATTGTCTCTGGAACATGTCTTGTTGTCAGCTTATCTTGTTATTTATTCACCAGTCCTCTGTGTTATATGACTGGTGAATGCACCGCACTCTGCAGGTACAAGGCAAACTGTTCATGCTTTGCATGTGTTGTGAATGTGTCTAAATTCGTGTTAAAGTGTTACCGCTTTTTTTTCCCTTCTTATCAACAGGAAGACTTCAGCTCAGTGTTTTCACTTCCTCTGTTTGCAGTTTTACAAGCATGTTAACGGCAAGTTTACAAATTCATCACTGCTTCATCTAATTAGCAACCTTAGGTATTTGCAGACTTTGGACTTTATGGATGTTTCCTGTGTCTTTTCATCTTCTTTTAGCTCCATATTGACATTTTCAGTGTGAAAGTGGTCCTCAGCGTATTGACGTTGCTCGTCAGAGAACAAAAAAAAACCCCTCACTCTAAATATGCTGACATCATGTAAATACACCCAGTCGCTTGCTGTCAGTGAAATCTTCAAGTGTTTACACTATAACGACGCTCTGTTCGTTATGGGTGGAGAGATGAGAGCAGTGTAACAGTGTTCAGCTGTGGCTTCAGGGACTCCCTGACCACGACAAATCCAAATCATGCAAACAGGAGAAGAGCAAACATTGTTTCCATGCAAACAGTTGCTGTGTTCACAGTGAACATGTGACCCTTCACCTTGTCCTTTTGTCACTTGCGATCTGGACAGATGCCATACGTTCACCAAATGTGGGCATTATCAGCACAAATGAAGTCACTGTTGATTTTTCTCTCAGGAGATAAGAGTTTGTGAAGTGCTCGATAGCTCTTTGCGATGAATTTCTTGAGCAGTGTTTGTGATGTAGGTATAATAAATGAAAGCTCAGGCCAACTGTTAAAGTAAATATGCTTTTGCTATCTGCTGACTTATTGTGTCTGACACCGTGTAGATAAAATGGAAAGCGGCCGGCTCATGGCTGAGTGATGTGGTCAAAATCAGTATCACAGTACCAATAATAATATTTTTCCAAGATAGTTATTGAGCACCAATTTCCTCGGTTGTTGCTTGTACAGTGATGCTGTTAACCGCTCTGTTTCAGTCTGGAAACAACAGGAGATAAGATATTACAACTCAGGAAAGCCACACTGGCATGTATTTGATTGGCCGACCCGGCACCTTGCTGGATGACATCACATTTCACTGTGCCAGTGGTCAATTTATTCATTTTAAAGGATTAACTTTAAAGAAGTAAATTGGAATTTGTTTGTCAGATGAATGCTTCTCCAAATAATGATTTTTCTCGTGTTTCTGATGGCTTCATCAGTCATGTTTGTGCAGGTTCGAGTTCCTGTGTATAATATATACTTTGATTGACCTATTTGATCCTCTTCTCTCTCTGGGGAGGGTGGTGAGAATGCGTCCCATCTACATTATTAGCATACTGTACTGGTGATGAATAGCCACATTGTGGCCTTTTGTTGTCTTATTCTAGCACCCCGGAAAGAATGCTGGTACGATGCAGCACTTGGTCCCGTGATGGATATCGGTGCCTTTGTGCTTGCTCATTGAGGCCTTCTGTATCTGCCTCTCCGCTTCTCCAACCCCCCAACCCCTCCTTCTGTGAAACTGCTCAATGAATGATTTTCTACCAGTTCATCGTCGCCTGATCTGAGGAGGGCATCAAGCCAAATGTGGGTGTGGACTCTGGTAAAATGGAGGAAAAACACAGGCGTTGACACGGATTCACGGTTAAACTGAATATGTTAGTGCAGCATGACACCATTCTGCTTTTGTCATTCATTTTCAGTTGCAGTCGGAGTAGCTGTAATGAATGTATCTGTAGATTGTTGTTTGTGAGCTCAGTTTGAAAAGTCCAGTGAGTTTGTTCCATGTTGTTGTTGTTGTTGTTGATTGTCTTGTGAACAGTTTTCTCAGCCTAGTTCTCCCGTCAGTCTGAAGTTGACATTAAGCGACAACCCAAAAAAAGATATCATTCTTGTTAAATAATAAATACCAATATTTTTCTCAGGCTCATTGTCACTCAGACATCATGGCTTGTGTAAATATAAAAACCTGTTTCCTGGCCTGCTCCGAGAGAAGGTCAGTGTTTCCAGAAAGTCAAAGTACAGGGTTGGATGTCAGAACGCTTGTGACTTGTGCATGACTACACTCCATTGGATGATGAGTCAGAAGTGTGTGTGTGATTGCCTCAATCTTAATGGCTGTGTCTGTGGCACTGTAAACAAGTCGATGCATGTTACTCTGCCATAGGCTGTATGAAATCTGAAAAACACCTCTTGTTATCTTATAGTCTTAGCATATGAACATGTATGGAAAGAGAATGCTTGGGCATATAGTATTGTGCATGTTTTATGATGTCAGAATTAGTACACTACCATGTCATTTAATATGGTACAATAACCCATTTGACTAATTGGAATGATTGTGTGTTTAATACGTGCTGTATTTCCTGTTGGCTGTGTTGATGTGTGACAGGGAGGAAGTGTGGTCTATTCCCCTCCTATTCTGCTCCTGCTGAACAGTCCGAGGCTCTTAGACGAATCGGACACAGGAAGCGAGATATGGGGTTTTGCTCACACAGCAGACAGTTAGAAGAAGCCTTTCGACACCACAAAGTCCAACTGTAAAAGATGTCTGAAACCTTAGCAGGCTAAAGTAGCCAAGATCCGTTTTGACAAATCATTTTGTTTTGTAAATTGTCTTTTGGATAATTCATGTCACCAAATATTGTTTTTTTTTTTAACAGAGATTCCATTCAGAGTAGAGCTTATATCAGGATGATTCTGAACATGAATCTTACCAATCTAAATCTTACTGCTCTAAATCTTACTGCTATCATGTGGTTGAATACTTTTCCTGCTTTTTCTTTTTCTTTTTCATCCTGAAGCCTCCAGAGCGCAGCCACTCGTTTGAGTTGTAAACGCTGTTGAGGTAAGATGTATGAGAGCCAGCTGCCAGAACCCTCCAGCTTGTGTAAGCCTGCGATGAAAACAACATGTATAGTCGGTCCTGCACCTCCTCATGTTACCTTATATGGACTTGCATCTCAGAAAGACACACTTCCATTTGTCTTTTAAACTGCTTTTTGTCTTTCACCTGAATCATGGACAAAATGTTGAGTACAAGTATAAAAACTGAAAATGTGTGAGTGGGAGTTGTAGTCCAGGTTGATAGTGTAATAGAGGCAACCACAGTGTGTTTTTGTGTACTCCAAGTAACAGTTAGTATGTACACCAGACTTTAGGTTTGTATGTGTGATGAGGAAGATGAATTCTGCAGTTGTCAGTTTCAATCCAGTGCTGTGAGTAATGAGTCATTGCCTTGTAACTGACCTTGACTCTTAAACTTTGTCTTTGCACCTTCTTTTTTCATGTGACTACCACTTCAGCAAATGACATGTTAGTGTATTCTTTATTCTTTGTTGTGCCTTTTCCACACAAAGCTGGTTGTCTGGTGATTCCACTTTTAATTACTGGCTGCCATGTGTCTGTGGAGTTGCTGAAAACTGAAAGGTTTGGTTTATTTTCTCCTCATTCAGAGGCTGTTTTTATTTTAAAGTTCACATACATCGTTGATTCAACTTACCGTTCCATTTGAAACATTTTATTTAATTTTAAAAAAACAATGTTTTCATGAAATAATTTCTATACTTTCAGACATTGTTAGTAAAAAAACAGTCCAAAATACATGTGGTCAAAAACTTATGGCCACATTTAAGAATAATATTACATCTAATAAGTCGATTGCAATTAAATTATAATAAATTGATAAAGTTACCTAATAATTAATATAATTTGCTCCTGGCCCATGACCATCACTCTGCGGCTCTACAGCTTCACATAATTTGGGCTGCACTGTATGCTGTTTTATCTGCACTGCTACTAAACACAAGCCACATGCCAAGTGAAAGTGACCTCTACATTGTGACAGGCATCAGTGGGGTGTTGAATGCAGAGCAGAAATGCCCATAGTTTGGATCAAAAGATGTAGAAATTCTGTTTAAAACTTTTAATTGGTGAATATTTATAGGAATTGAGTGGTGTTACAAGACAGAGACTGTAATAAGATACTAATCGTAGTTCATTAACCCCTCTTCTCTAAATTATTTTACTTGCTATGTTAAAAACCATCTGTCTCTTTACCAGGGGAACCTCACTGACCACATTCCTGTCAAACCCGTACTGAGAAGCAAATATTGATCCATCATTTATGATTCATCATGCTTGCCCTTGAAAGAACATTGTGTCCTCTTCAGCAATGAAATGTGATCTCCATGTTAATGCAGCTTATGATACACATTCACAAGTCTCATTGCAAGATGTCGGAGAATTTGCCATGTTGTTATTTTTATTGGTTGTGTTCTGCCTCTGAATGCACCTTACATTTAGTTCAGTCCACCACCACCACCAGCACCACCTTTGTGTACTGGCAGATTGGCAGATTACCACCTTCACCTCTAAAAGATGAAAAATATCTCACCTAAAACAACCTTGGTTATATACTTTCTCTGGTGATGCATAGTAGACCATACTATTAAAGGAAACCTAAGCTACAGTTTGTGTTGCATTTTTAGTTCATTAGTTAATTCACCATGTGTCAAATTCATAATTAGAACTCTGGCAGCGTTCTAATTTTGGAAGCTTTATCTTTATCGTTCAAAGGCAGGTTCTCTACCTCGATAGGTCTAAGTAGTATAACAAGGCAGTGTGGTGTTCTGTCAGAAAAAGCTCAGAGTGCAGAATCTCTCAAATGCTTGCTAAAAGCAAGTACATGTCTATTTTCAGGCCAACCGCCTATGATACAGTGCTGCTCTGCAGTGCAACTTTGGAGGAGTCGAGTGAAACACATTAAGCAGTGTTAACAAGTCACTAGCCTAAAGTAGGTCACTGTTTGCAAACGGCCAAGAGAATGTGAAAAAGCTCAGGTGCGATGGGCTGTGGATGAAAATAAGATCCTAACCTTTTATTTTGTTCTTTCAATTTGAAACCTATGCACTTGATTGTCTTGACTTAGGCAAGTCTGATGAAACTTCAGTTTCACACGCACCAAATGGCACATTTGGCCGTTAACATTAATCAGCTGAAGAACAAAAGTTCCTCCCGCATTAGTCTGTGTAACACCAAATCTCAAAGGATTGGCTGAAGTGCCGTGGATCAAAAAGTCATTATTGGTAATTAGCAGGAGCAGCTGGCACATGGTAAACTGGCAAGACCTTGAAGCCTGTAATTCAGGTCTCTACAGTTAAAGCCAAATGTAAAAACTAGCACCTGTTTGTCCTCAAGAGGAAAACATTTCCATATCAACAAGCAGTTGTCTGAAGCCTGAGCCTTTAGCCAGTGCCACTATTTTTATACATTTATTTTGGGTTGTGTGTCTGCTTTTGTTTTATTATTATTATTATTATTATTATTATTATTATTATTATTATTATTATTTTATCTGCAAGAGTTTTTTTCACCCCAAAATTAAAGAACTTTTCCATGTTTTTTCTGACGGCAGGTCAGGTTAAGTTTCAACAGTTATCAGTAATTCAAGTTCTAATAGATTTAGCTGTAGAGGCAGAGGAAATCTTCAATGGAAATGCATTTACTATAGTCATAAGCTATACTATGGATCTTTTTTGTCCAACTTCATGACTTTCTTCCTGAGAAATACTACTACTGAATACTACTGAAACCAGACAGACTTGCAGGGGAAGTATTGTGGGTTCATGTTAGGGAATGGGGGCCTCCTGGAGGAAATGCCTCAGCCCGATTCAAATGTTCTAGAGCCAAAGGAGGCACTTTCAGTTCAACGACATTCTTAGTTTGTGGCTTTTGAACAAACTACGACATTAAGCTTGCTAAAATCTAAAGCCGTGGGTCGAAGTGTCAGAGGCTCAGATGAAGAGGAAAACGACGCTTGGTCAGAGTAGTTTGTTATCACAGATGACATCATGCTTTAGAGAAAGAACATCTGTGCTACAGGAACTATAGACACATCATCTCTCTTTGCTGCTTGTTACTTAATCATCTCATCTTTCTTTACTGAAACGCTCGTCTACCACTTCTGAAGGTTTTTTTAAAACTATATCACAAGGCATGTTGAATATCTGTTTCGCAAAGGCTTCTGAGATCCTCTTTCAAGCCTCTTCCACAAGCTGTCATGTGGGTTGCCTGTGACTGTCCTAGTTAGTCAGGCGTTGTGGAGATGTCAAGGTCTGTAGTGCTGGATGCAGGGCTGTGATAAATTCTCTGGTAATCACAGCTCTTGCTCAGTACCAGGCGCAGTCAGATAATACTGTAGACGAGTAACAGTGAGATGTGACTAATGGCCACTGTGTATAAGAGTTGGACTTGTCCATCGGCTGTGGTTAAGTACACTGACAGGATTCAGTTACACCTCTGTGCATGAGAACCTGGCTTTGCTGTATCATCAGTCTGCTGTATATTTTAGATCCGGATCACATTATCTTTTTGTTTTTTACAGACAAAGGTTCCTTCATTACTCCATCGTGGGGAAAGATTAAGAGATGCGAGTCAGCTAATGAATCATTAAATATGTTTGTAACCACGTCCTGGCTCTTATATCTACTTATCAAATCTCTTACATCCAATTTATGTACATTCAGTGTTATGGAGAAAAAGTCATAAATGAGCTATTATGCAAGATGCGATGACCATCACTCAAAATAAATACATTATGTTATTTGCCAGTTAAGCACATTGTTTTTAATGCTATTGGAAGTTTTCAGCTTTGTATCTGCTGTCAGGTTGTTGTGGTCATTTTGTTATTGCTGTGGGTTGGAGCTGGTCTCTTGTTTGGTGAAGGATGTTTTGTGTTGTTGGTCCGTCATTTGTCCATGAAGTTGGTGTGCTGTGCTTCAAGCCACTCTGAAACAAATCATTCCATCCAGAGCCACTCAGGAGAATGATGCACTCGACAGTGTACCACCACTTCCACGGCAGGCATAGTTTTGGGAGGCAACAAAGGACAAGGGTAGTGAATTTTGTGAGAACCAGATCTTGGAGTATATGGCCTAGGCTTAGGCCTCTGTCTTCTTTCCAACTTTCCAAACACCACCTCCCCTCCTGAGACACTAGTGTCAGGGAATCTCATATTGTATGTTTTTTTTTCTTCTAGTTCACCTCGTGTAAGTTCTTGAGCTGGCAAAGAGTCTGGGTTTGTACTCGTTACAATGGGTCATTGAGATATACATGTTGACCTTGTGCGTTGTCCTAGCTGCTCACAATGTAGAGTTCTGTAGTGAATTGTAGAGAATAACAAAAGGGTTATAGTGGCAGCACCACAGAGATTCATCCAAGATAACAGATGAGTAGATTATATGCTCCAATCATGGATCTCCTGGACAGGGACTCTCTTGTCGTCCATTAAACTCATCACTTGAGATCACTTTTTTCATTTGGGCAGTTTTACGTAATCATGCCAGCAGTCTGACACAAAATGTGTTTTGCAGTCTGCTTTTGCTTTATGGCAACAAAGTTTAAGTGTATATCCACAGTTGGTTCAGTTTTTTGTTTTTCAGTGAGGGTTAGCTGCTCTTTTGTCTTCAGTCCACGCAGGCTCCAACAGCCTGTTCTTTTCAGCTTCCTGGCTCTTTTCCCGAGCAAATGGATTTTGCCCTGTGAAATCTGTCATCCGGTCTGAGCATCCCCCACATGTTCTTGCCTACATTGTTGCCTCAAGTTTGATCTTTACTACGTCTGCGTACTGCATCTTTGTCAGCGCTGAACACAGAACTCGAGATTTGCAGAGGATGAGTCACGGGTCGCTTTCTTTTATATGCCATGGTCATAAAGCAGAATCTGCATCGCACATTAGGTTTCAGTTTGCAGAAAGTCCTCAGTAATGGCTGCATCCTGCTGTTTTAAAAGCACTCAGTTCACAAGACTATGTCATATGATTCAGATTTCCGCCTGAAGTTCACGGCCACCCACCCCCACATCTCTGAACTATTACAAGAAATCTATTTAAGCCCAGCACCACAGTTTGGAGCGACCATGACACTGACCAAGGCAAATCAACAAACACCATCCTGCAGGTGTTTCTTTCCATTCTGTATGTTAGCAGCATCGACACTATGCTTTATAAGCTGCTTATTCTGTTGCTGCATCAGCACTGTTGATGTTCCATCACAGTTTGGACCCTGGAAATTGAGACAGAATAGAACTATACATTACCTACAGTAGTTAAAATGTGTTTTCCCTTTTTTCCTCTATATTATTCCTCTATACTGGCTATATTATCAGTTGTCAGTTGTTGTATATTATCAGCTGCACCAGATTGTCATTGTGAGGCTTTGTCATCAGCTACCTGTTCCTCAGTCATCTCTTCTAATCTGATAATGTGTGCTACAGTAACTCTCACTGTTGTGATAACATACAGGCAAACACGGTGCTTCGGTTTGCTAATGTTTGCTTTAAGTTACAGGTTCTTAATCTTCTGAGAACTTCAGTTTCAACCTGCATGAATTATTTGCACCTTTTTGTGTTTTTGTTTCCGTCCATGAACAACGCAGTTTCTGAGATCAGACCTGATTGACTCTTCAGTGAAGGCCTTCGTGCTGACTGGTCACTTCATCTACCCTTCCCTCCCACTCATTTCCCAATCCAAACCCTGCAGTTTTTTTTCAGATGACCTGTGGTAACTTGTTAGGGAACAAGCACACCATTGTAGATCTTTTTGTTCTCCTCGCTGGTCGGTGGACTTTGAAGCTCACCACTCAGTGAGCCCATCCTAATGAGACACAGCACTGTTCAGTCACAGCACTCGTGTCACCTCACCCAGAAACACCCTGGGTACATTGACAGCAGCCGTTGGCACTGGGCTAAACACCTCCATCAGCACGGTCTTCTCCTGTAGCAGACAACCTGCGCAGCACCAAAGAGCCACTCACCCATCGCCATTTCATCTTCATAACACATTCCTTTAAACCCTTTGTGTATTTTATAAATCAACTAGTGTGATTTACTCCAGGATTAGATCCAGCTGAAGGTAGGCCAGTGCAGGCTAAATTAAATGAGAAAGTAGTTAGCTGCTGTTTTAAAAATCAGCTTTTGGACAGCACTTGGTGAGAACTTATTTTGCCGACAGACATTTTTCTACCATCACTTTAAAAAGGAAAAACAATCTGCACATATCTGTTGGCCACTGGGCAGCACAACTGGGGCATGAAATGTCTATATCTACAAGATGGTGATGGTGGTGGTGGGGTAGTAATAGATTAAAGCCATCAAACAATGTGAGCAACATTTAAAGAAATTCATTCAAAGCAAAGTTTTAACATGGATGTCACCATATTTACTCTTTTTCCATCTGTACCATTGTAATTTTTTACCATGTAAAGTCATTCTTATTGAAGAAAGGATTTCACCATGCTGACGTAATGCTAACCTGTCGACTCCTGCTATTCCAGGCGGCTTCTCAGTGGTGTTTCTGGCTCGTACGCACAGCGGCGTCCGCTGCGCTCTGAAGAGAATGTATGTCAACAACGTCCCGGACCTGAACGTCTACAAAAGAGAGATCACTATCATGGTGAGAGCAGCATCGCAGTCTTGTGTTGCTGTGGTTAGAAGCGTCATCGCTCAGCTAAGCATTCCTGCATATCTCATTGTGGGATCTCTACACTGAATATTGTCATTGTCATTCTTTAAATTTATACTAATACTAATCAAAGACCAGTGATTTATGATATGTTTTGTACCTGACATCAAAGTTCCACTGTTTAGTTGAAGTCTCAAACTAATTCTCAAATAGTTTTAGCTGCTTTAACCTGCCTGGAATAGATTATTTCCGTCTACTAAGAACTTAATTAGAAATGACGCTTCACTTTTCATTGGGCATTTCATAAGGCATTCTCAGGTTTCAGTATTACATTTAAGCACACAATTACTTTTAAATTTAATTACTTCAAATGGAATGGAAACTTTCATGAAGTCACACTCTTCATTACCCATCCTGTTTTCCAGCATTCCTGGTCTGGTTTCCAGCTTGTCTGGTATAAGCATTGTGTTAACACGTGAATGAGTGAAATGCATGTGATGTATAACACAGAGCTGGTACCTGCGATGACATCAGAGAATTCAAGGTGTTCCGTGTCATGCAAAGTTAGTCTCATGTGTTCTGTAACCCAGCAGACATGCTGCAGATGCCCCCCCTGTGTTGTTCACTCTGAGCTGTCGAGACAGCTTTGTGTGTCTGTTGACTGCCTCATTAGTTGGAACACACACACACACACACACACACGCACACACACACACACACACACAGAGCTGACACAGTTCTGGCCTTTTAGGACGTTGCCTAAGGTCCGTCGGTTTCCACAAAACACACCCGCACAACAGCGGCTCTCCTGGGGCCGGGATGCAGCAACTAACAAACTGAAACACTGATACTTTAATCTGGTAAATGAATCAAGTTAAAACAGATTAGAGGAGATTAGCATGGTGTAAAAACAAGAAGGAGTACAAAAACTGGAGCTGGACTATGCATGAGAAGGGACTGACTAGCAGCATTTTATCCTTTGTGTTCTGATCTGTGGTTTCCATTAATTTAGTCTGTTGATATGGTCACACTGTGGTGGTAATAGCCACTGAGGTGGCTACTGGGAAACAGTGACAAAATTATAGTAATGTTTTTTTCTCCTTCAATCCCTGTATTTAGTACTTATCACTTTTTGTGTCTGTCTTCATCACTCACATCTTCTGATCGCCTTTGCAGAAAGAGCTGTCAGGACATAAGAACATTGTCGGCTACCTGGACTCAACCATCAGCGCAGTGTCGGACAGCGTCTGGGAGGTCCTGATCCTCATGGAGTACTGTAAAGGTACAGCATCTCCGTACACCTGTATTTTTAAATACACATGTTTATTCTAAACACCAGTACTGAGTACTTTCTAGTCTTCGCCTGCATTCAGTTGATCAGGTTTCTTGTTAAACGATCCAGTTTCACTTTATATGTTTAGCATATACAACATTTCATTCATTGTTGGCCACCCATGACACTTGCTGGCTCAGCTTGTCTTTTTGAGGCGCTTTGCCCTTATTGGACAAGTTTATTTGCAAACAAGAGTCTGGTTACTGACAATAATCGGGTGGTTAGATGAAGCCTTTACATTGTGGTGTATTCAGTTTAGCTTGCCCACAAAAGCTTTTCCAAGTAATTTCCTGCTACATGATATGGTCCTTGACACAATAGTGGCTGTAATGCAAAAACATGCAGTCTGCAAAAACACAGCTGTTCTATATTAAAACAGTGTGGATGTAAACACACTAACATACTGGAAAACTGAAACCTATCCCACTTAGAAAATAGTGCGTGAGGGTCAAAACAGTAAAGATGGTGGCTGTTGTTGGTTTCCCACATTGACACCGTCCCTCCACCTCTCACCCTGCAGCGGGTCAGGTGGTGCAGCAGATGAACCAGCGGCTGAACGTGGGATTCAGTGAGGCCGAGGTCCTTCACATCTTCTGTGACACGTGTGAGGCTGTGGCCCGACTGCACCAATGCAAAACGCCCATCATCCACAGAGACCTAAAGGTGAAGGAAATCTCTCTCTGTCTCTCTCTCTCTTTTTCCTTTCTTCATTCTTCTTCTGGACAAATGTCATAGGTCACTTTATTTTACTCATGAAAAATAAGTGTCATTCAACACTTGCCAGAGGGGATGTCATCAGACTGCTTTATATTCAGACAAACCAAGAGAACCCTGACAATTTAAAAAGAAATTTATATTTAAAAAAGATAATAAACAGCAAATCAATAAAAACTACTAGGAAGCAGGACAAGGTTTGTGAGATGGTCAAAGAAAAAATAATTATTACCCACAAACTTCAACTTTTTTCCCCCGAAAAGATGTGTTAAATATTCACCATTTTTTGGGAAAAGCCCTGATGGTGTTCTACACAAAAAGAAAAGACAGTAATGGGTTTCCAGAGATGTTGACAAATCAAAAAAAAAAAGAAGTGGTTTTACATTTAGAAAGTAAAGACTTCATGTCTGACTTTCATGAAGTGAAGTGGTTTAATTTTGCGTGGTCAGCCGATTTGGTTTCACTTCACTGTTTGTCCTGACTCCTCTGCTTCCTCTTACGCTCACCTTCTTCCTCCTGCTGCTGGTTTTCTTATTTCCTCTCCTTCCTCTCGTCAGACTACCCTCTGACCTTTGCTCCTACATCCCTTTCCTCTTTCTACTAAGTCAACTTAAGTAGCACTTGCTCTTTGTACTGGCCACTGGATATGGGCTCTGATAGTTCCCCAGTAACTTGATTTTTCAAGTAGGTTTTCAAATGAATGGTGGCTTCCAGCCAGTGACATCGTCGTTTGGTGATGCTTGGAGGCTGCTGGTTATTTCCCACCCTGGTTGAATTCTCCTCAGTGCCCCATCTGTGGGCAGCTGCACTCGGTCCAGTTGGACAAGCCTCTAAACAGAGCGGTTCCTTCAGCTCCACAGACCCGTCCTCTGTTCGCTGTCTATCAGTGCAGCCTACATGGCGCTTACGTAACATTGCAAGGACACAAAGGACCACGGAGGCCCAGTTGTACATCGCCAGGGAAAGTGACACTGCAAAAAAGCCCTTTAACCCTGAGCTGTCAACAGCAGACCGTCTGGGTTTGTGCAGCTCGGTTTCCTCCTGGACACTTCATAAATCTTCTCTTTCTGCAGTCTTATAAAATACCTTACTGGCTTTCTAGACTTTTTACATTTTATATTTTAGGGCCTTTTTGCACTTCATTTCTTTTTTATTACTAACGCGCTGCTGCTTTTATTATATTACTCAGACATGGAAACTATCTGAAATAAAAGTGTTTACTGAAAACTGTGGCCTGGAGCCCCCCAAAAACCATGACGTGGTTTCAGCAGTGACTTATTGTGTTGGTGTGAGGTTTGTTACTGTGTCACAAGCTACACACGCACAAGCAACTTTATCTGTGAATTGTCAACCAGGCCCATGTAGCAGAAAGACTTAAAAAGTAAACACCAATACGGCCAAATAAAACCAGCTCTTACAGCTCACTGGCATCTCTGCATTGTCACAGCTCAGCATCTGCAAATGCAGATCTGAAAGTGATATTAGTTGGTGCAGGTTCCAGGTGCCTGGACAGTAAAACTGTCTGGACTACATCCGTTATGTCCTGTTTGTTTGTTTGTTGATGTATATGTGTCTAAAATCTGTCTTTTCTTATGCCAGGTTGAAAACATCCTGCTGAACGACCAGGGACATTACGTGCTGTGTGACTTTGGTAGTGCCACTCATAAGGTTTTGTTGCCACATAAAGATGGAGTTACTGCTGTGGAGGATGAGATAAAGAAGTAAGTTAAATTCTCTGTAGGCACAATATTCATGCAACTCAGCACAGGAAATGGTTAAACCATAATCTTTATCTGCCGCTGCCGGGACACTAATGTTTTACTTTACAAGATTATGTGTCAAGTTTAAACTTCTTGCTCTACATTGAAATTTTAAAGAATATTAGTGTTTCATCGGCAGGAATATGCTTTTATTTTCAGTTCATAATCCCTAAAAGTCTGTGCTACTGCTAGTAGATGACCTGTGTTTCACTCCGCCACTAACCAGTCAGACTAATATGAGAGAAAGCTTGTCATAATTTATTGGTTTATTGTGCCTCGACTCTCAGTTCTGTGGACTCCGAGGTCTAAATAGGCCAAAGGTTTTACCAGTGGTCTGATGGTTTAGTGGGAAGTGGTTAATGTGACACACCTGTGTTTTTACAGAACCGCTATATTGACTCTGTGGTGTGATGCATTGTGCGGCTGTAGTGTATGTAATTTATTTGAATAGTGTGTAATCACGGCAGTCGAGTCAGATCACGCCTGTCAACTTTGCCATATTTACAGCTGCAATAAAGTGGAATGTGCGGTGCTTATCAGCACTATACGACTGTGTGAAAACACAGCCAGACATTACCCAGCATGCCTGTGAACTATTCCTGGTCGTTTTCTTTCCTTTCTGTGCGTCAGTGAGCAGACGTTGTGTCATCACAGGAAAGAAACAAATGACATCTTTCTTTTTCTCCAGTAAAAAGCAGCAAAATGAAAATGTAAACAAGTTTTACTGCAGCAGAAAGAAAAAGTAGTATTAAAAATAAAATTGATTAATAATGCATGAGGATGGATGGATAGATAGACTGATGGATAGAGGGATACATAGTTTGAACACTGAGCTGCCGTTGAATGCTGCTTCTTGCTCTGCCTCAGGTACACGACCCTGTCATATCGGGCCCCAGAGATGATTAACTTGTATGCAGGGAAAGCCATCACCACTAAAGCTGATATATGGGTAAGATAGTGCTTTTCATGTGCGTACACTATCACTGTGTGTTTGTGTGTTTGTATGTTTGTGTTATGCACCCTGCAGGGCTGGTTTGTCGTGCCGGTGTCCTGCGCGTCATTCTGCCCTGACAGGTTCCTCCTCTCGCTCTTATTCATCCCTCTCTCACTCTGTGTCTCTGCTGCCTCTCTGTCTCTACTCTCATTCTCTTTGAGATAACAAGGCTCACTTGAGGGCCTCCATTAGCCCTCTGCTCTCTGGGCCTCAGCTCAGCTGCCAGTTTGAGAAGTGATGTAGATTGCTGCACAACAAATCCAGGATTTGTGTTGTTGTTATTTGGATTGAGTTATCTGAAAAAAAAAATCACGTATTTGATGATACATATAAGATATATTAAGACCACAACTCATAACTCATAATCTATATGGCTGCATAGAGCAACATAATGTGTTAAATACGGTATTGTGTTAGCGCTGGTATTGAAACGTCCATGTGATACCGAGAATAAAAACCACTGGTTTCCCTCTGTTCTCTCCACAGGCACTTGGATGCTTGTTGTACAAGCTGTGTTTCTTTGCACTTCCGTTTGGGGAGAGTCAAGTTGCCATATGTGATGGAACCTTTATTGTTCCAGATAACTCCAAATTCTCCTTCAAGTTGCACTGCTTAGTCAGTAAGTTTAATTGACATCAACACACACACACACACACACACATACACATACATCCTGGCTGTGAAGTGTATGAGGTCGTCACGACCCCAAAGTAAGGTGTCGGCCATTATTCAGGCCACATTACAGGAACATTGTCATCTTCAAAGGATCGACTTAGCCCATGTGGATCCCACACTTTCAATAACTGTTTCAGTAAAATATTGTAAGTGAAGTAGTTTATACTGTTGAAGACGGGTGTGTATGTTTGTTTGTGTGTTAATGAATATTGTGAACATGCATTTGGGCACATGCTGGAACACGATCATAGATTCCACCATTTTTAACCTACACAAAGGGCTGCTTTTTTATCGTTTTCATTGTGTACATTTCATTTCGTTGCCTACATTCTGCTCCCACAATCCTGTTGTGATGTTTAACATCGACAGTGTTGCTGTGCTCACTCACACAGCAGAACTGTAGCTGTCTTTTATTGTAATGCATTTACACAGCTTGGCCTGTTTGAACCAGTCATGGACTGTCAGTCATGGCCTCCTCCACACTACTGTATTTCACTTTCCTGAAAGTATGTGGTGGAGCCTCCTGTTTAGATTGTTTGACCAACAGCTCCTCCAAGTGGCGGAAGAAAGAAGCTGCACATTGACAGCAACACACCAGCAGCACATCACCAAAGTGACCTCTCCATCTTTTCCAGGATATATGCTCGAACCGGATCAGGAGAAGAGACCAGACATTTACCAAGTGTCCTACTTTGCCTTCAAGCTAGCTGGAAAAGACTGTCCAGTGCCAAATCTCTTTGTAAGTCCCTGGAAAATAGATGGTTTCAGCCTTTGCTGTCATTTTTTTAAAGTAACGTAATGTTTGTGCTTCTCCCCAGAACTCTCCCATCCCTACGTCGCTGCCAGAGCCTCTGACGGCCAGCGACGTCGCTGCCAAGAAAAGTATGACAAAAGCCAGGTACTGTCTCAAGCTGATGATTGTTTTTATTGTATTTTACACATGAGAAACAATAGCACTGTCGTTACAGATTCACTCTATAGAACAGAATAAAAACAGGAAGCTCAAAATGTTCATCAGCGTTTTCCTGCTGAGGAGAACGATCATTCACCAATCTAATCAAGGGGGGGAAATTCTAATGTTAATTAGATTCTCTCGTTCCAGGATCACAGACTCTGTCGGCCCGACAGAAACATCTATCGCTCCCAGACAGAGGCCAAAGGCGGCAAACAGTAACGTCCTGCCCCTCACCAACACTGTCACCCCTGTGAAGATGAACATGCCTTCAGCACCTGTCAGCAATGGTCAGAAAGGTCAGTTAAACACGAGGGCGAAGGACGCTTTATTTTTGTTAGCGGTTTCTGCATAAGGAAGAAGAGAGTAGAACTTAAAACTAAGAAATCGCATCTATTTGCACATTTATGAAAACCTTTGTTCCAGAGGTAGTTCATCTTCATAACAGCTTTTAATAAATGACATTTCTGCAAAGTTCCTACAGTAAATAAAAGCATAATAAATACAGGTGGTTTTTACAGGTGATTGCATTCATTCCAGAGTATAATCCCTTGTTTAAAAATGATGTGGTGCTTGTGCTCTGCTATTTCAAAACGACTGTAAAAACCGTGTTTCAGGTTTGTAGTTTACATCTGTTGACGTGTGTACTGCTCTCAGCTCCCACCCCAGGCTCTGGGCAGCCGTCCATGCAGCCGCAGCCCAGCAGTCAGCAGCACAGAGTCCTGCAGCAGCTTCAGCCCGGAGACCTGCGTCTACAGCAGCTACAGCAACATCACCACCATCAACAGCAACAACAACAACAAGCAGTGCAGCAACAGACAAATGCACAGCAACTCCAGTACCTCCAGGTAGATTCACACACACACACACACACACACGATATTTGGATGTTGACAAAATAATCTCTCCTCTGTTTTTCTGGAGGTGGTTGCTGACATGTTAAATGTCTCCTGCTCGTTTCAGTACCAACAGGCTGTGCAGCAGTCCCTCCAGCTCCAGCAGCAGCAGGCTCTGCTCCAGCATCATCAGCAGATGATGATGCAGCCGATGTACCAGCAGCAGGTTGCCCAGGCTCAGTACGCAGCCATGGTGAGTTCTGGTACCTGGTACCAAACCAAAACATAGGGTTTGTTAAAGTTCAGACCCATTTAAGCATCGAACGATGTTTCAAAAATAATGACAGAATTTCAGAACAGAAGATTTTATCCAAAACTGCAATAAATAGTTTGAGCAAATGACAGCGAAACACATGGAGACGCAGCATGAAATAACATGGAGCTGAATATTTCATTTAATGTCAGAGTGGCCTAAAATTGCTCTCTGTTCCAAGCACTGGCAGCCAGTCATCGTCAGTCGAAACGCTCCACGTCTGTGCCAAGCAGCATCGGAGGCAGACGCTCAAACTTCCTACTGACGCTGTCCAAATCTTCAGAAAACTAGTATTTACACAGTTACTGAATCAAACACACAAACACAGGTCCTCCAAATGTGCACTGTTATGGCGGTGGAATTTTTAGTCCGCTTCCCACCGAACGCGCACCATCTGTTTTATTTCAGAGGCAATCTGGTCTGAGCGAAGCCACGAGGGGATTGAACAGAGGGTGAAATCGAGCAGTTTCCTCTGTGTTGCATCCTGACATATGAAGCAGTTCACAGACAGGGGAAGACCGCGCCTCTTAGAATGACTCCTTGTTCCCAAGAAACCTGCGGAACGCTTAAAAAGCAGCATATCAAACGTGACCTTTGACCAGCTCCTCATTGCCACGATAAAGCTTTGCAAAGTGTCCGTGAATTTGTAATCTGGTTTAATAAGGTCATAGCAGCTTTGTATGTCGAGTGCAGACTTTATCAGCACTGCAGCTCACACATTGTTTTCTGTTTCCATAATAAAATAACATGGAAAATGATTAAGTTCGTCACAGATAATAAAAAGGTTAAAAGAAGCATGCAATGATTAATGTTATTTAAGATGCTGCGAGTTTCAACTTTCATTTGACATTTATAGAATCTCCTTCAGCGTTCACGTCTTTGTCATACTGAGAGATGTGAGGTCAGGTCGTCCCAGATTTCTTCATACAATCTGTGTAAACACAAACCAGGTGCCTCCCTCATGGTATGGTGTTATGAATACAAACCAGCCAGTGCCTGAATTATTGCGTTTTGAATGTGGTTCATTTGTTCAGTTCCAGCGTGTTGTTTGACTTTCATTTCCTCGTCCCTCCTCTCCACCGTGTCCCCGGCCCTTCAAATCCAGAACTGGTCTCTTAACTACATTTCATCATCATGTTTTCATCATTGTGCATCATGAGATCAAAGGTCCGTCCCTCATTCCCTTCCCCCCTCTTCTCCCTCTCTCCCTTTTGTTAACAGCTGCACCAGTACCAACAGGCTCTTGTACAGCAGCAGCAACAACAGCAACATCACCAACATCATCATCATCAGCAGCAGCAGCAGCAGCAGCAGCAGCAGCAGCAGCATCCTGCTCAGCAGTCTCTCGCCTACATGTCCTCCCCACTCGAGTTCCAGATCCCTCTTGGTTCCTATAACTCTGCTACCACACCCACTGGAGCTGGAGCACGATCCACCCAGATGGGTGGACCATCACCTGTGGATTCTTCATACACTAACCCCAGGTACTTATCCCTGAACCGTCTGCTTAAAGGTGGAAAACGAAACAAAACATTCAACATAACAACAGCAAACAAGTCACTGTGATTTTTGTCACAGGTTCCTCTAAACTGAAGTGCCACAATGTCTGTGTTGATGAATTTTGTGACAGTCATAATGATATTATTTTATTCGAAACTATATTTTATATTTAGTTTTAGTTCTGATAATTAAAAACGTTTCTAATAATAATGATAATTATTATTATTACAGAAAAATGTCCAGTGATATAAAAACACAACGATCATATAGTGCAAACCTCAGCTGCAGTTGAGGTTTGCACCGTGAGTATTCATACACGTTTTGTGGCCTTTCTTGATTTTTTTCAACTCCTATTTTTTTCTTCCCTATAAAAAAGAATGATTTAACTATGATTGATAATTGTAAAACTAGTTTCTCATACATTCACATTTTAAAGTTTGAAATTTTTCTAGAGATCAGTGATGTCATAAACTCCTGGCTTTGTTTTCAAGTACAATTGAGTTTTATCCTTGTAACAAAGTCAAATCTTTGTGTTGTGTTGTCCACCCTCCGCAGTCAAAACCCACTTCTTGCCTCAGATGGCGTGACCCCGCCCCCTCAGAGCTGCAACAGCACAGTGAGTAACCCTCCAGACATGTCGGGCTGGAACCCCTTCGGAGAGGACAACTTCTCCAAGCTGACCGAGGAGGAACTGATCGACCGGGAGTTCGACATGCTCAGAGCAAGCAAGTGACCCGTCTGCTCTTTTCTGTACTGAGTGATAACACATTTATAGGAAGAACGTTTATCAGGTTTCACAGTGACCTTATGGACGATCTAAGCAGCTTCTCTCTGTGACCTTCTTCATGCAGACAAGCCAGTGGAGAGAACAGCCAGTGTGGAAACGGAGCGGCCTCAGCAGCCAGCTGCCTCCACCGCCAAACCTCTCCCACCTGAGGACCTGTTCGGATCCGTCCCGTTTGTGGCCAGCGCAGGCAAGTCTTAGAGGAGTCTCTACCATGAGGACCCAACACTGTGGAGCCACCTGCCCCCTCTTTGCCCTCTCCTGCCCTCTCCTGCCCTCATGTCCAGCTGTTTCATCCTGACCACGTCAGGAACTCCTACAGTGGGGCTTAGAAGAAAAAACAATGATCGGTCAGATGATAGTTTTGTTCCCACTGCCGGTCCACTGGTTTAGATGTGCTTCTGTTGTCGGGAGAACATACAATCAAAAGGTGCTTTTCTGTGTCCAGGTTAGTGAGGAAAGGAGTTGATGCAGGTTCATCTGTGAAGCGGCTAAATCTCTGCAGTCGGCTCTGGCCTCTAAAACTCATCACTTCCAGGCTGCGTCCACACTAATACATATTAGTATCAAAACTAATCGTATCCCTGAGTGAGCAGATGACAAACCTTTAGGCAAGTCAGCGGTAGCTCCCTCTGCCAGAGTCAGGGTCTGCGTCCGCTGTCTGGATCATACGGCCGCAGCACGCCACTGAAACAGTGCTTTCACTACGCCCACTGTAAAAAGCTCATGGTGAGAAACCTGCGTAAAATCTTCACAAAATTCTATTTTTACTACACGGTTGGAAACGTAATTTCCAACACATTCCGGTGGATTCAGCGTTACGGCCAATAGCATGAAACATGTTTGTCACTGATGAGGATGAGGTGATGTTATTTCTAATTGGTCTTTCTTCATTTGGCTGACACAACCTGATGTCGCACAGCCTCGGTACTAATAAACACTAGAACTTCCCAAACCGTGGCTCTTTGCTGTCAGAAAACACAACTGCTACTTTGTGTTGCCGTTTTAACTGCGATGCAAAGATTCCTCACAAACTGTGACATGTTGCGATGAAGCGTCGAACCTCCTCCTGTGGACTGTGCACTTTACCGCGTAGGCCGTCGTTAACGTGGGCTCTCGTCATTTGGCCTGTGTGTGTCTCCACCCGCCACAGGTCATAGGCTCGGTACAGTGTGAATATATGAGTGCAGTATTTCTACATGTTACATCGGTGGCAGCAATAAGCTTTCGTGCCTCTGTCCTCTTCCTGCATCTTAAATGTAAATCAGCTCCTGTTTTTATAAGCTGTTTACAAACGCTGTTTGTAACTCGTAGAATTGATGATGAACGGTACCGACGGTAAAACTATGCTTCGATATTTTCTAGAGGAGAGCGAGAGTTGTTGTTTTTTTTTCTTTTTCACAATGTAATTTGATCTTGCAGGCTTTAAGTCCAGTGGCTGCAGTTAAAAGTGGAATAAGAGGAGGTAAAGATGCAATATAACCCTCTGAGCACTTGAATGTAAGTGTGGAACTATTTAATTGTCTTCACGTGTTACTTGACAAACACGAAATTCAGTTTAAAATGAGATTGGATCAAAGAAAAAAACCTAAATAACCGTTTGAAGGGACTTGAATTTAAAGCTCAGAAAGGTTTGGAAGAAGCCACTGCGCTGGGACTGTTCCTGCAGGCTGCCATTTTGGATCAGCCTGTTTGCTTCCTGTGTTTGTGCCAGGACAGAGTGTCGGTGTGTCAGCTTGAGAAACAGGAGATGTACGTGATGGTTGTCAGTCTGGATCAGCGCCTCCGGGCCACAAAGACGACTTGTGTCCATGTGTCAGTCACGACAAAACTCTCCCAATGAAAATGCTGCAATCACCCACATTCCAGCCAATCAGATCATTACAGGAAGTGATTAGTTTCACCTACAGGTGCATTTCGTTGCCTTTTTTTTACATTGTTGGTCTGTAGTTTCCAATTGTGTGTCAACACAAGCACGTCAGAGCAAAGCCTCTTTGGGGACCTCTAGTGGTTGTGTTGAGCCATAACAGATGAGCCTGGACTGTCTCACGTAGGACCAGCAGACAGACGATAACACTTACTGAACATTCTAATGTTCAAAAGCAGCTGGGGTTTTTTTATCCTGCAGTGACATGAGGTGGACACAGTACAATTATTTAACCAGTTTCTTTTTTTAATCCTGCAGGAAGCTTAGGGTTTTATTAGTAACTTTCCTTTTATGTTGCATTTTATTTAAATGAGCAACAAAGATAAACAATGAATGTTATTTAATGGAATCAAGCAGCAGTTTGCAGTTTCTTTACTCACAGGGAAGAAACTCGCATGCGTCAGATGATCTGCTCTGTAAGGTACCAGGCCGTCAGAGGTCAGAGGTCAGAGAGGAGACTTCTCGTAGATCAGATTATTTCAGCTTTAATGAGAACTGACACAACGTGTTGCTGTAAAACAGCTGTTTCTGTTTTGAACTCGACGCAAATGGCTGATGGCGCATTAGACTTTAATGTTACCGTCTTGACGTGTGTGTGCGGGTGTGTGTGGGTGTGCGTCTGTGTGTGTGTGTGCGCTGATCACATCCTTGTGATCATGAACATTTAGATTTTGTATAAATGTTCCAGTGTGAATCCATACAATCCTAAAGGGCTGTATGTTTGTGAACGTTGACTGTGCTGCTGTCATTTGGCCTTAGAGCAGCAGGTGAGACTGAACCATCCCAGTGCCTCATGCCGACTGGAGTCTCGCCCCTGTACAGGTGTATTCATGTTCTTAGCTGCAGGTAAGTATACGCTGATGGTCCATGTTTCCGCTCATGTCACTGCTCGCTTCAGTTTGTGGGAGAACGTTGCTTCATTTGAGCTTTTTTTTTTTTGATTTGTTTCATTTCGTTGTGTCATTAGTGAGACGACCATACTCAGAAACATCTTGTTCATGTGTACTGGTGGATGGATTTTTAGTTTGGACAGTTAAACCATCAAAACCAAAAAGAAAGTGAAAGGGACGACCAGAGCCATTAACTGCACTTTATTTTCCTTTTTTATTTTTTTATTTTTTTTTAAGTGCGAGGAATCATGAAACATTATCTCAGGCCCTGTGGGATGAACAGACAAACATAGACAGTGAATATGTTGTTATACATTGTTTACATCTGCAACCTCTCTGTGCTTTTTCATCTGTTGGGGTTTTTTTTTCCATCTTTATTTTTCTGCTGACGCTCGAGGCCCCTGTTCACGAAGAGTTTGCAAACATCCATGTTAATTCTCAGTAAAGTGCTAATGATGTAGATATCAGCAGCCTCTGGTACGTCTCCTGCCAAAAGCACACATCCTATAGGTCAATAAGTTGTCTTACACATATCCTGTTTTTGTGCAGCAGACTATGTAAAGATCCTGTATCATACTGTGAGTGTGAATGTATTTCTTGATAGAATGTTACTGATAAATAAAAAAAAACATTCCAAATCAGTTTTCACTATGGTTCCTTTTTTTTGGTAGTATTCAGAAAGTTGAGCTTCTCTCCACCACTCCACCTCGAGCAAGATGTTTCTGTCTATAAGTCGCCTCTCTGTTGTCCAATCAAACGCCAGCAGCAACAAACCACTCTGTCGTCCAGCAGGGGAACGGGATGATCCATACAGTGATGAAGACCCTGTTTGTCCTGCACAAACTGCTGTGTGTGTGTGTGTCTGTGTGTCTGTGTGTGTGCGTGTGTTTGTTTATGTACAGTATATGGGACACAGTGAGTTGAGGTTAGTTTCAGTTTGACACATTCTCCTTCAACCGTGAGATATTTTGTTTTTCAGAATAAAACTCATAGTGGAATTCTCCCCTGTAAAAACTACTCATTCATTTCACCCAGTGAAAGATGTGTCCAGTCCACACAAAGACACAAAGATACTTTTCACAATGACATTAACAAGAAAAAGACAGCAACAGCAAATTAAGAAAAAGAAAAACCGTCATTAACGACTATATGAGCTCACTCTTCATTTCCAGTGCTGCTTTTGTCCTCCCTGTTTTCTTCATTGGTTAAATGAATGAAGTTAATATCGGTATTCTGTGTCTGTTTAAAGTCGACGACTCAGCAGCTTCAACCAGAACGGATCTGTGTCCAGTCAACAGTCGTTGTGTGTGTGGGAATGGTTGTCAGGCAGCAGAACACTCGCATCACATCACACTGTTGTTAGCACATCTTCATGTCTCAGAGACAGTGAGTCATCACTCAGTGAAGCGGTGTGGCGTCATGAGTCGACATGTGTCCGTCGTTTGGCGACAGGTTGGATTAAAGGTGACGATCCGGCTCCGGTTGAGATCCGGAGCAGATGCACGGCACCTCGCGGTCGCTGCTTTATTCTGTTTTATTCCAGGGACTTTTTCTCTTTGATTGCTGCCTCGGTTCATCTATGCACAACAAAGCTTTTGGCGAATCTGTCGGCGCGTCCTGCCAGTTGGGACGGATCAGTACGTGGAGAGGTTTCCATTTCAGTTGTCACAGCAGGGGGCCCTTTCTCTGCTTTCTGATGCACAACGTCCACAAATAGGGAACAATAAATTGGCTCGTTGTTCGTGGCACAATTTATTTCCAATGTAATTGGAGACTATCCACTTGCTAATTAGACTAATTCCTGAGTTGCCATTAGGAAAATCTCTTGGAAAAAAAAAATCACAAGGCACAAGTTTTTCATCAAATGCCAAAGATGCATAAGAATTTATAGAAAAGCAGAGGGAGTGGTAATTATAGAGTGGAGCTTCGAGGGGAGCGACTGACGATCAAATCTTTTACTAAAGGATTTGAATTTAAAAGCAGCTTTGGGACTCGTGAAAATCCAGGCGCCTCGTTTCTCCGGCCTCCGAGCTTCCGGGTCAGAGAAGAGAAGTCGGAGCAGCTTTTAGACCATATTGAGTTTTGGGATTCTCCTTCGTTATTCCTTCTGGTTCCGTGTTCGACAGACTGTTGGGATTTGTATTTGTGGACTTGGGGAAATCCGAATGAAAGCCGTGTAATCCTGATTTCAGTGGAGCCACAGAGGTATTACAAGAAAATGAAAACGTCTGGCGTCAAGTTTCTGCTTCTCAATCGTCCGTTTACTTAAAGCTTTCACAGTCAAACTGCTGCAGGGGTCAGAGGTCAACGTCTGAAATGCAATTCACTGTATGTTGAACTGGAGAATGAGTAACATCTTTAACTCTTCTGTTTGTGTTTTTCCTGCAGGTGGCGGCGTGATGAAGACTGAGCAGACTCCTGAGGAGGTCGGCGTTCCTGCCGCTGTGTCGACCACTCTGGAGGATCTGCAGCCTCCTGCAGCCAGGGAGCCGAAACCAGCCAGGAAGAGTCACTGTCGGTCGGGAGAAGAGTCGGACAGCGACTTTGAGTCTGACCCTCCTTCGCCAAAAAGCAGTGAGGATGAGGAGCCGGAGGAGGACGAGGCACTGAACAGTGAACACGGCGACGACACCGAGCCGGAGAATCTCGGACAGAGGCCTCTGCTCATGGACTCGGAGGAGGAGGCCGAGGAGGAGGACGACAAGCACAGCTCTGATTCGGACTCTGACCTCAGCAGAGTCAAGAGTCGCTCAAAGAAACCTGCGGCTTGCAAAGCAACTCCTGCTGCTACCAGCAGGAGTCCTCAAGGAGACTCGGCCATGACACTGATCACCCCCCCGCAGTCTCCCGGTGGAGCCACAGCTGCTCCAGCTGTGGACCACGTGGATGTTTTTGGAGCCGTTCCCTTTCTGGGAGAAGCTGAACCTTCAGCGAGTACGAGCGACATCTTTGCCAAAGCGCCTTTTAGACAAGTTAGCCACGAGCGGCGAGCTGCGGACGAGTTTGATGTTTTTACCAAAGCACCGTTCAACCGGAACCTTTCCAAGTCTGGAAAGAGTGGCAGTGAAGGTCACATGGGCCAGACGCCGCCCATTTCGCCTGAGGGCATCGACATTTTTGGCTTCTCTCCCTTCCACCCGGGCTCCACGGCGCCACCTCCTGTCACTTCTAGAAGCGCAGACGATATCTTTATGCCGTCGTTTGAGGAGTCGGCGAGTCCTCAGCAGCAGAAGCTGAAGCAGCGCAGCCTCCAGAAACTGTCGTCACGTCAGAGGAGAACCAAGCAAGAGGCCACAGCAGGTGGAAGCAACGGCAAGCGACACCACGGAACGCCCACCGGGGGGCGCAAGACCAACAAACCAACTTACCGCACACCCGAGCGTGTCCGCAGACACAAGAAGGTTGGCCGCAGGGACTCGCAAAGCAGCAACGAGTTCCTTAGCGCCTCTGACTCCAAAGAGAACATCAGTGTTGACATAACCATGGCGGAAGAGAAAGACAACGGCGCCCCTCTGCCGGTGGACGAGGCCATTTTAGACCCGTTTGGAGCGAAACCTTTCCACCCTCAGGATGGATGCCGGCACAACCAGTATCAGGGCCTCGCCGACAGTAAGAGTGACATGGGCGCAGCCAATGGCAAGACCTGGACGGGTTCTCTTCACGGTGCTCTTGGAGAAAGCAGAAGCATCGATGATTTTGGGGCAGTGCCCTTTACAGAAGTGGTCGTCCACAGTGGACCTCAGCAGCAGCAGCAGCAGCAGCAGCAGGCGCCTTCACAGGCCGTGGAGCTCGACCCATTTGGCGCCGCTCCGTTTCCCTCGAAACAGTGACGTCTCTCTCGTCTTCCCACTCGGCCATTTGCTGTTAAATAATCCCCAAGCTTTCGTTGGTTTGGGATCGTTTTCAACGAGTCGCGGAACCACAAGCTAACACAACGTCCTCAGCTCAGAGACAAAAGCCTGAACCCTGTTGAGTGTGAGCGACGTTTCCACACAGCGTTCAGCTGAGAGGCCTTTCACGCTGCACGCTGACCTGCAGGCGTTTGGACAAAGACAAAACGGAAAAACCCACTCGGAAATCGTACTGTGATTCTAAGAACCTTGATGTTTGATCGCTTGCCTTCTTTTTTTTTTTTTAGCACCACAAAGCCTTACCTGAGCTCGGCTCTACCATGCTGCACTGTACCTCGGATTCTATGACGCCGTCGGTGTCGGTGAATTGGTTTGGGAAATGACCTTAACCACTTTTCCTGCTGTTTGACCTTCCTCTATGCAGATTTCACCGTCGTCTTTTACGCAGCCAGATGTTGCTGGGAGTTGTGTTGCATTACACCTTGAATACTAGAAGGGATTGTATCCTGTTGTACTTTCTTAAAATCCTTGTTCTGTTAATTGAGACAAGTTTCAAATCTAGGCTCCTAACTGTTTCTACTTCTTCTTCTTCTTCTTCAGCAGTAAAGGCGTCTGTTTTAGTACTGATGATTTTTCACCACTCAACACATTCTGTCTGAAATCAAACGCAGACACAGTAGCTGACTCGCTGAGGATTTGTGTTTTGAAAGTGCTGATCTGGTCACGCTCGTAACCTTACTGTAGATTTAGTCACTGTTGTAGAATAATTTAAAGATAAATGAATTTTTTTTTCACCTTTAAGTTAAAGGGCCATTCTGGCAGTTTTCTATGTATCACGTCAACAAATTGCATAAAAAAAACAAAATGTGGTCACAGTCTGTGGGCCTCTGGTCAGTTAGACAGCCGTGAGGTTTAAAGTGTTTTTTTAAAATAACTTTTATTTTGTAATAACAGTGTCAGCTTCCTGCGAGGCTCCTGGTTTGACCTTCTTTTTTAAAGAATGGTAGTTTCACTCTAACAGGAAGGAAAAGAGGAAATGGTGGCTGGTTTGGGGGTTTTCATTGGTGGACTGATCCACAGCTGATGTTGTCATGAGTTTCTACAGCAGCTGGATATTGTTGTGTATGTTGGATGGTTTTTATAGCACTTGTTAGTAAAATTTGTATCATTTTTTATGTGTTTTGGTGTCAGAATCAGCAAATTAGCTCGTTAACACTTTCAGGTCACATGTCTGCGTCAGCGTCTCCATCAGCGGCCTTAAGCTCTGCATTTACCGACACAACCACTGTTTGACTGAAACGCGCAGGTTGCTGTGTTTTTACTCGTGGAACCATTTGATATGACGATGCTCCATCTTTTTTTCCACCAGGTGAATCTGGTTGTGTATTTCTCATGCTATTCTGCTGTTTGATGCAATAAATAAGATTCATCTCAGTGCAGCTTGAGGTGGATGCTGTGAAGAAGAAGACGTGCAGACAATGCAGTTCCTTTTCCCGTTTATTTAGAGTCAAGTTCAGCAGTTTGACAGCTCAGGTATGAAAAGTCAAAATACAAAAGTTCTGCGGCTACAAAAAGACAAAGAGTTCAACAGAGAATAATTTAAATACCTCACAACACAAAGAATCTGAAACCATGACACCAGAGAACATCTGCCTGCGTCTAGAGAACATGAAACCATCACACATCGCACAGAAAACAAATGACGTTCATCCCAAAATGACACAACTGTGGATGCTAAAGGGACACAAAGCATATCCTCAGCATTAAGACTCTTTGTAAAAATGTAATGTTTCCATGTTGAAATGTTTATTTTTTGTTCAATGTGGATTGGTTGCATTTTGGAATGAAGACATTTAAATAGCGTGACCTGTAACATTGCACTTCACCCTAAACAGAGAGCACATACTTAAGCTATAACGTCTGACATCACTGATTTATCAGCAAAACAGCTGTTCACAATATTAGCCTCTGTAGCCGTAACCATGACGACGACGTGAAGTAGTCAAATCATCAGAACAGTGATAACAGTGAAGAGTTGGTAAAAATACAAACTGTAGTCCATGTGAGTACATGTTTGAAATGTTAAATCAGTGCAGTGGAAACTTCAGACCTCTCCCCTCACCCCCCCCACAGGTATTTCCAGGCATGCAGGAGAAACTCTGGTGGCCAGTGTTCGGTTTGCTCGTTTGGCCAAGTGGAGAAACAGGCAGGTCAGAAAAGACCTGGCTCTACTCTGCCTCTGATTGGCTTATAGTGATCAACGATAGGGTCAAGCTTTCACCCTCCTCAAAACAGTTTATTTATTTACTGATCTGTTAGAACTAAAACACACAACAAAAAGTCCATTTAAAAAAGTAGAGATAAGAAGAGAAAAGACGAAAATGAGAGCTTTGCTCCACAACAGTGGTTTTGGTTGTTTTGTCTTTTTGATCTAAATATCGATTCGCTGGTCAGTTTTTGCTTGTTTTCATGAGGTCGATCTTCACTGTACATCTCAACCATCTACGCTCAACAATCTAAAAAGTACAGGGATTCAAACATTCCATTTTCCCTTTTAAAGATGTTTCATATGAATAATTACAAAAGAAAACAGAACAGCTGAACGAGAAGTCATTTAGACGACACTTTCTGAAACATGGGGTGAATACCTGATTTATAAACCGTACACTTGATCATCTAGAACCTTGTACGAAATACTTAACATCATTGAGACGACTTCGCAAAAGCTACATAATGTTTAATTGACAGGCACTTACAGAGAGACCTGGACCATCTGATTTACACATGAAAACAGTTACTCAGCCTCAGCTGACTTGATACAGTCAACATGTGTCATCTTGTCTCTTGCAGGTTTGATTTCGGTTCCCAGCACAGCTAGCGTCCATCCTCAGCGACTGACAGGGTAAGTGTGTTCATCTGTAGTAATGCTGGGATGAAGTGTCTGGAAGAATAACAAGAAGGCATAAATATATCACAGCATATTATTAAAAAAAAGTCATAGTATACGTCAGCAAAAGTGTCCAAAAAAAACTAATAATGTAGTATGTCGTCAAAAATAATTTAAAAAAGTCATTGTATGGTATTTTTAATGACATACTGTACAATCGACTTTTTCATGTTTTTTTGAAAATTTATTTTTTGTTATTTTAACGTCATGAAATTTCTTGTAGTTTTTACTTTTTTGGGAAAAATGTTTTGTCAATTTTGATGATCTGTTGGAAAATTTTTTTTTGTGGTATTAACATTTTCAACATTTTGACAACATACTGTACTTTGACGTTTTGGTTGAGTTTTTGACATTTTTGTGAAAAATTATAATTTTGACAATTTTGGACGACATACAATTAATACTATGGTTTTGGTGAGTTTTTGATGTTTTCGTGAAAAATTTAAATCTTTGACACTTATTGGGTGACATGGTATATTATGACATTTTTGTCCAGTGTTTGACTTTCTCATGGAAAAATAATATTTTGTCAGATTTTCAACGACATACCATACTATGATGTTTTTGTCGAATTTTGGACATTTGTATGAAAAAATTACATTTTGTCAAATTTTCGATGATATACTACGACATTTTGTCGAGTTTCGGGAAAGGTGTACCGGTACATTATTCCTCTCACTCTCTTCCTCATCTGATTCACCTTAGGTGACTTGACTGAGCTCCATCTTCATGAGTCGCAGATGGCTGACCAATTACAGACCTGGAGCTCTGTTATATAAGGGAAGCCCAGGAGAGGAGGAGTCTCTCTGCTGTTTTCGGGCTCATGGTGGCAAAGAGGCTAGAGAAGCGGGCTTTTGACCCAGAGGTGGCCATCTGTTCACTACTATCCACCACCTTGGACCCTTGAGCAAGGCCCTTAACCCCCTTAAGTGCTCCCCCGGTGTCTTAAACGGCAGCTCGTTGCCCTGCATGTGTGTGCTGTGTATGTATGTAATCATATACTCAAGTATCATGGACATTGGTTGGGGAAAATGCAGAGACTTGTCTGAATTTGTCTTGTGGGACTTAGTATATATATGTGTATAAAGTATGATTATTATTATTACTTGCTGTGCAATACTGTGCAATATTATTGTCATCTACTAGTTATAACATGTTTACATATTTTCCATTGTCATTTACTGTTAATTATATAATTACATAATTTGTCTTCTTCCACTTTGTACATTATTATACATCTTGACAGTTACATATTTTGTACTTTTCAGATGTTGTCATTTACTGTTCAGGGGTTCACATATTTTATGTTCTTTTTATGTCTCACCCTCTCACACCTGAGCACAGTCTTATGTTTTATCTGGAATAAATGGTGTATATTTCTGTGAATGTGTGTCTTTAAACATCGGAAATTATGAAAAAAGTTCATAGACTGTATGTAGTATGTCATCGAGTTTGGGGCAAAATTTTAATTTTTCACAACGTCATAGTTTAGTATGTCTTCGCGAACTTTTGCAAAAATGTTTTTTTGACAAAAACGTCCAAAATTGTGAAAAAACGTCATAGAATAGTATGTTGTCGCCAAATTTGACAAATTTTCATTTTTTGAAAAAACATCTGAAATTCATCAAAAACATCATAGTATACTATGACGTGGTAAAATTTGACAAAATTTTAATTTTTTGGAAAAACCTCCAAAATTTGTTAAAAATGTCATATAGTATGCCATTGCAAAATTGGACCAAATTAACTTTTTTAAAAAAAACCACCCCAAAATCGTCCAAAACCCCATATTATACTATGTCGTTGCAAAATTTGACCAAATTTACATTTTTTGAAAAACGTCAGAAATTCATCAAAAATGTCATAGTATAGTATGACGTGGTAAAATTTGACAAAATTTTCATTTTTTGAAAAAACGCCCAAACTCGTCCAAAACGTCATAGTATAGTATGTCGTCGCCGTATTTGACAAAATTTTCATTTTTTGAAAAACATCTGAAATTCGTCAAAAATGTCATAGTAAAGTATGTCCTTCCCAAATTTGACAAAATTTTCATTGTTTGAAAAAACGTCTGAAATTCATCAAACATGTCATATAATACTATGTCGTTGCAAAATTTGACCAAATTTACATTTTTTGAAAAAATGCCCCAAAATCATCCAAAACGTCATAGTATATTATTTGACAAAATTTTCATTTTTTGACAAAACGTGAAATTCATCAAAAATGTCATAGTATAGTATGTCGTCGCCATATTTGACAAAATTTTCATTTTTTGACAAAACGCCCCAAAATCGTCCAAAACGTCATAGTATAGTATGTCATCGCAAAATTTGACAAAATTTTCATTTTTTGACAAAACTCCCCAAAATCGTCCAAAACATTATAGTATAGTATGTCGTCGCCATATTTGACAAAATTTTCATTTTTTGAAAAACGTGAAATTCATCAAAAATGTCATAGTAGTATGACGTGGTAAAATTTGACAAAATTTTCAATTTTTGAAAAAATAAAACGCCCCAAAATCGTCCAAAACGTCATAGTATAGTATGTCGTCGCCATATTTGACAAAATTATCATTTTTTTGAAAAACGTGAAATTCATCAAAAATGTCATAGTATAGTATGACGTGGTAAAATTTGACAAAATTTTCATTTTTTGAAAAAACCTCCAAAAATCTTCAAAAATGTCATATGTTGTTGGAAAATTTGACCAAATTTAATTTTTTGAAAAAACGTCCCAAAATTGTCCAAAACGTCATAGTATAGTATGTCGTCGCAAAATTTGACAAAATTTTCATTTTTTGACAAAACGCCCTAAAATCGTCCAAAACGTCATAGTATAGTATGTCGTCGCCATATTTGACGAAATTTTCATTTTTTGAAAAACGTGAAATTCATCAAAAATGTCATAGTATAGTATGACGTGGTAAAATTTGACAAAATTTTCATTTTTTGAAAAAAACTCCAAAAATCGACCAGAACGTCATAGTATAGTATGTCGTCGCAAAATTTGACAAAATTTTCATTTTTTGACAAAACGCCCCAAAATCGTCCAAAACGTCATAGTATAGTATGTCGTCGCCATATTTGACAAAATTATCATTTTTTTGAAAAACGTGAAATTCATCAAAAATGTCATAGTATAGTGTGACGTAGTAAAATTTGACCAAATGTAACTTTTTGAAAAAACGTCCAAAAATCGACCAAAACGTCATAGTATAGTATGTCGTCGCAAAATTTGACAAAATTATCATTTTTTGAAAAAAAGTCCAAAAATGTTCAAAAACGTCATAGTATAGTATGTTGTCGCCATATTTGACAAAATTTTCATTTTTTGAAAAACATCTGAAATTCATCAAAAATGTCATAGTATAGTATGACGTGGTAAAATTTGACAAAATTTTCATTTTTTGAAAAAACCTCCAAAAATCGACCAAAAATTTTCATTTTTTGAAAAAACGCCCAAAAATCGACCAAAACGTCATAGTATAGTATGTTGTCGCCATATTTGACAAAATTTTCATTTTTTGAAAAACATGTGAAATTCATCAAAAATGTCATAGTATAGTATGACGTGGTAAAATTTGACAAAATTTTCATTTTTTGAAAAAACGTCCAAAAATATTCAAAAATGTCATATTATAGTATGTTGTTGGAAAATTTGACCAAATTTTCATTTTTTGAAAAAACGCCCAAAATCGTCCAAAACGTCATAGTATAGTATGTCGTCGCCGTATTTGACAAAATTTTCATTTTTTGAAAAACATCTGAAATTCGTCAAAAATGTCATAGTAAAGTATGTCCTTCCCAAATTTGACAAAATTTTCATTGTTTGAAAAAACGTGAAATTCATCAAACATGTCATATAATACTATGACGTGGTAAAATTTGACAAAATTTTCATTTTTTGAAAAAAACCCTCCAAAAATCGACCAAAACGTCATTGTATAGTATGTCGTCGCAAAATTTGACAAAATTTTCATTTTTTGAAAAAACGTCCAAAAATCGACCAAAACGTCATAGTATAGTATGTCGTCGCAAAATTTGACAAAATTTTCATTTTTTGAAAAAACCTCCAAAAATCGACCAAAACGTCATAGTATAGTATGTCGTCGCAAAATTTGACAAAATTTTCATTTTTTGAAAAAACGTCCAAAATCGACCAAAACGTCATAGTATAGTATGTCGTCGCAAAATTTGACAAAATTTTCATTTTTGACAAAACACCCCAAAATTGTCCAAAACGTCATAGTATAGTATGTCGTCGCAACATTTGACAAAATTTTCATTTTTTGACAAAACGCCCCAAAATCGTCCAAAACGTCATAGTTTAGTATGTCGTCGCCATATTTGACAAAATTTTCATTTTTTGAAAAACGTGAAATTCATCAAAAATGTCATAGTATAGTATGATGTGGTAAAATTTGACAAAATTTTCATTTTTTGAAAAAACGTCCAAAAATCGACCAAAACGTCATAGTATATAGTATGTCGTCGCAAAATTTGACAAAATTTTTATTTTTTTAAAAATCGTCTGAAATTCATCAAACACGTCATATTATATTATGTCGTTGCAAAATTTGACCAAATTTAAATTTCTTGAAAAAACGTCTGAAATTCGTCAAAAACTTCATAGTATACTATGACGTTGCAAAATCTGACAAAATTTATATTTTTTGAAAAAACGCCCCCAAAT
>JAFBJQ010000960.1:0-35166 GCA_016785345.1 Trinectes maculatus
CCCCCCAGTATGATATTTTGTTTGTTAGACGACAGAAAACCTCATTTTCTTATACTTTAAAAATCTGAAAAACACGTAAGGGGTTAGTATGTCGAAAATGTCCAAAAACGGCGAAAAATTTAAAAGGGAAATGAAGCACTAGAATGGCAAAAAACGCAAAAAAAAGTTATAGTACAATTTCACAAAAAATTTAATTTTTGTCAAAAACATCCAAAATTCGGTAAAATGTCATGTTATTGTATGACATCTGAAAAAAATATGTTTTTGTAAAATCTATACTATAGACTATGCTATCACATTCCTGTCCAATTTTTGACATTTTCGTGAAAAATTACATTTTTGTGAAAACATTTTTTTTGCGTTGCTTATTTATTTGTTGTTTGCTATGAATCATATTTATTTATTTTGTTGTCCAATACTTTTGATGTTTTGTCAAAAATTTAAAGCTTGTCAAATGTTTGACATCAAAACATTTTTCTTCACTTTTTGAAAGAATTTTTTTTTCATTATATTTAGAAAAATGGCATTATTTGGATGAAAAAGTTTTAATCATTTATTTTTTTTAAATCTTTTTTTTAAAATGTTGGCGTCTTTTGAAAGAAATAAATTGCTTCCCATAATTGTTTTGAAAAAGATATTTGCCTCACTTCTCTGCAGCCTGTGTTTTGCTCTTGTGAACATTGAAGTACCTGTCCAGGTGTATATGAGCAGAGTTAATAGTCATGCCGAAGATGCTCGATTCAAATTAGTTAGACTTTAGTAAAATGTCATTTATATATTTCACCAGTAGAGGGTGCATAAAATCCACACTTGGGTACTGCTCTGTATCAATTAGTAGGGATGTGCTTGTATGGCTAACTAATGTGTTGAGTGCAGGGTATGTTTTGTATTTCTTATATAGATCAACCAAGTATTTGACATTTTATATCATATTGGACAAATTAATATATAGATAGCTTTCTGTACAGATAAAGGGCATTTGGAGCAGGACAGTGTGTCCCAACCTTTGTTTCAGGAGAACATCCTTATGAATGATCCTACCTCCTGCCATCCCTTATTACTATCTGAAACTCTCCGGAGGGCGTGCTGAACAGGAATCGTGTTTTTATAATTAAACAGGGAATTTGAAAGCACACAGAGACAATATTGCATGCAGAGCAGCAGGATTAAAGCCTCACAAATGACACTCAGCCTATTCCTGTCTCAGAGGACCCTGCCTCACACTTGTTTGCAGAAATGGAGAGCCCTGGGAGCACGGAAGAAGCTTTATAATCAAATCCCATGGCTTGCTCCTGATCCTGAGAAATTATTATAAGACAAAATCATTGACACGGCGCTGTGGGGTAAAAAAAAAAAAAAGCAAAACAAAACACAAGTATGAGTTTAATACTTTTTATTTTTAAGTTCAACCCGTAACATAAGTCGTACCAACATTATATCCACGAGCAATCAAAACCAAATTCCCCAAATGTAAATTATTTCAAGTACACACAGCGATTTTTCATTTCCACAGGAACATGCAAAAACTCACACGGCATTTCACTGCATTATTACAAAAATACAGCTCCAGCTTATTGCATCATCACAGCAGATATGATACCGTGCCACATCGTAATGCTCACTGGAGAAGGCAACACCTTTTTGTAACGTGAACAGAAATACACAAACATGGACGACGGCTCCTCTACACACATTGCTAATCTATCATGAAACACGTGAATAAACTTTGTGTTTGTGCTGGACTGAAAAAAGGTAGCGAGGGCAACGTGATAATCGTTGTCTGCTGTTTTTGTGTGCAGAGATCTACACAACTCAGTGAGCCAGATGCGATTCCCTTGTCATTAGTACGCTTTCACCTGCCCAGTATCTATCAGACCTGTGAATGGGGATAAACAGGGATCCCGAGAAGGGAGAAACTGCAAGGTACGGAGCTGCTTGTTTTCTCCATCGCCTTGACAGGAGCTCCCTAGAGGCCTTCGAGCAGCTCACTGAGCAGCACCTCTCTTTCCCCTAGAAGCACATCCCTCTTCAGACTGGTTCCTTTGTTCACTACCTTTATCTTCATGGCCAGACTCTTTACTTGTGCCTGAGGCAGCGCGTCAAAAAAGAAGTCCTCATTAAACACTGGATTTCGGCTGTTCTTGATGATGGTGCTCCTCTGTTTCTGCTGCTTGCCGGGGTTCAGGTAAAGTGCCACGCAGCAGTTGATGCTTTTAAGATCTGTCTGGCGGTCATAAAGGGCCTCGCCTGCCAGCACGCGCACCCTCAGCCGAGCTGCCTCGGGGTCATAATGAGTGCTCAGCCTCAGCGTCCCCCTCTTATGGAGGTTGACAGTGTGCTCGCGCTGGAGGAGGTTTGCTGCAGTGCCCCTGGAGCCGCCGCTTTTACATCCACGGAAGGCGGGAGAGGGGGGGCAGCGCAGGCGGCGGCGCTGCATGTTGGGGCTGTTGTCCGCTGAGCTGCATTCATCAGTGGAGAGAGAGCTGTGGCGTGCCAGGGAGCGCTTGGCACGAGACACCTTCAGGGAGAGATTAAAGGCAAGTGGTGAACACACAGAAGGAGGTCAAACACATTCACTGATACCTGCTCATCCTATATGCTAACACACACACACACACAGGAAACCAAATGCTCACCTTTGCTTGTGTCTCTTGGGTAATGGAACGTAAGAGAGAGGCAGAGCGGGACAGGAGAGGGGAGTTAAAGGGGGATGACTCCGCCGAGGAGCAGGTGTCACTCTCACCCCCGCTGAAATAGCGATAGGGGTTGGGGTCAGCAGGGGTCAGTAGAGTTCCCCCCTGGGAGCGCCTCTGTGAGTTTGGCGAGGTGAGCGGGCTGTTGGGGTCACTGTGGAACAGACTCTCCTTGCGTCGAGTGTGAGGGGACTCCACCAGCGTGGAGAAGCCATAGGAGGTCTGAGCCTTGGGGACATATGGCAGGGACATGGCGGTCTGCGACTGGGGGTCTGCATTAGTATTGACTTCAGCACTGACCCTGTCCACAGATGCGGGACCTGGCTCGTCAGCAGTTTCTATCTGGATGATGTGACGGTTGGCTGACTTCTGGAGACTGCGTGCCTCTCCCCCCAGGCGGGAGAAGAGACGGGGACTGCAGGGGTTCTTGCTGCTCCGGGCTCTGGGGCTCTGGCTGCAGATGGCATGATCAGAGGAGGAGGGTCTCAAGGTGGAACAGAGCTGAGCTTCTGAGGTAAGAGACTCCTCTGGTGGACAGCAGATAAGTTTAGGGGGGATGAAGAAATTGGGGATCCTGTCTGGAGTCAGGACATTAGCATAAACGGAGACAGGAATGGCCTCGGTCGTCGGTGGGTGTTGTGACTGTGTCCCACTGCTCTCCACAGAGCTGCGCAGCTTTTCCAGCAACCACATGTCCTCGCAGATACCTCCGCTCACGCTCAACGTCTCTGCGAACAAAAAAAGAGCCATGCATGAAGTGGAGACGTCACCAACAAAAACAAGCGTTTCATCTTTCTGTATCTTTAGGTCTTTTGCATGAGCGTAATGAAGTAAAGGAATAAAAAGTTACCTTGCAGCCAAACTCCAGACACCAAACCTGCCTATGCTGCTCCAACATGCATTTGAATGCAGTGAAAACATATTATGCAGATAACCCCATCCCTTACAGGACTCACACCGGTGCCATTCAATTCACATATACATTGTTTCTGTTTAAGAAATCAAAGTTCTGCTGCTGTTGTTTGTTTGTTTTTTTTAATTAGTAATTATGCAGTGGAATCTTCACAGCAAAGAAGCCAGATAACTTTACCATTAACCCCCGTCATGTAAGAGCAGCATCAGAGGCACCAACCTGTTTGCTGTGTGACTCTTCTCCTTCCACACGCCGGCGCGCGCTCGCCCGCAGCCTCTCCACTCACACTGGGCGCAAAAGGTCTCCTCCTCTCCCGATGGGTGTCTTCCAAGTGTGATCCCAACCTGTCGCCTGCCAGTGGGGAAAAGGCTCCGAGATCGAACCCTCTCCCTTTACATGATGGGCTCTCTGACTTGTGAGCCAATGAGGAGGTTGTGAAACCTTCCCATGATATTTATCACACAACTATCCCCTGAGCAGGCATGGAGGGAGGAGGAGGGGGCGGTTGGGGGGAGGAGGGGGGGGGGCACTCATCTAAAAGCTTGTTGTTTCATCGCTCTCAATTAGGTGGGATCAATATCTCACGCCTCACCGACTCAACGTCACAGTGGTTTCCTGTGTCGCTCACGTGAGATGCGTTGTTTTTGGCGTGTTGCTGCCTGAGAGTCGCTTATCGTCACATGGCGCACACGCGGACACCTTAACTGGGCTTCCCGGTGATGACAATATCCACATCTCACAACTCATTTAACAATAACAGCAACAACAACAACAACAACTGCAGAAGAGAGAGACGCGTTCAAATTAAATAAAATAAAATAAAATAAAATAAAATAAAATACAATAAAATAAAATAAAATAAAATAAAATAAAATAAAATAAAATAAAATAAAATAAAATAAAATAATAAAACTGCGGAATAACCTTTACTTCGGAGAGAGGAGTTTAATTAAGAGAGCGTTGCTGCTCCCACAGAGACATGGAAGTCATTACTGTCTGTACTAAGCGGAACAAAGAGTGGAGCTCACATCAGGACTCATCTCGTTTGCTATGACTCGTTTTTTTGGGAAGGTTTCACAAAATCCCAGTGTTTGTCCATAAATCTTTCCAATGATGTGTTGCCAGCCCTCTCACACACAAACACACACACACACTCACACACACACACTGAGATCCGTCTGTGGCAGTGTTGGACTGAATCTAACTGGAACAGTCGTGCTGCTGATCTGAGGACAGCAGCGTGAGGCTGCAAACCGACAATCTGAAAATCTCACTTCTTACATTTGTTTGTTGTTACCCATTTAGAAACAAACGGTTGCTTCATTAATTAGTGGATCAGCAGAAAAATGAATAGTGAACTATTTGGTGAATGACTGCTCAGGTGAAACATGCCTTCTGGGAGAATGAATTCAACTATTGCTATAATGACACTTTAAAGTATCCGTAAGACTTAAACAACAAACACACGTGTTATAGTTAAAATGTTTATTTACTGCTTGTTAATGCATTCACATCTCTTTTTTTTGTTTTGTTTTTTCAAAAGCGTAAAGCAGTCCCTGCTGGCAAGCACTTCTGATCACAAACAATTTCACATTATATTAAGTGATAATTGGGGGGAAGGGGGTTAAGAAATGATGATACATATCCAGGACACTCTATCAAGATACTCTTTCCAGTTATTTCTCTTTATGCTGCTGTGCTCAAAATGATCCATGCTACAAGGAGCAAAATGAAATGTCTTCTCTTTCAATCTGGACTCTTTTCTGTGTGCTGAAAGCCAAAATAAATAAATTAATAATTAAAATTAAGATTTAAAAAAAAATTACATTCAACCCGCAGTGTCTTTTGCCAGGTGTTAAACATGGAGGTGGATCTGTCATTATATGAGCAGCCATCTCGTGGGAGTCACTTGGACCAGTCGTTGTTTTACAGGGTTTTTCAAATGGCCAACAAACGTGAGACCATTTTCACTGGACCAATGGGAAACGCGATACTTATTCCACTTATTCCACTTATTCCACTGTCTCTTCTATTCCGGCAAAAGGTTTTCTCTCCAGTTGTGAGAGCAGTTGTCTGGTGTGTTGTTCCCAGCTGGCACCTGACCAGTGCAACAACAATCGGACTGAGTGCTGGTCAGAGATCAGCCCGCTCCACTCGAACTATCAGTTGATCTGAAGACCTCACAAAGCTGTTGCTGCAGAAAGAAGCAGATGAAATGTGTCAATATTTTCAATGTCAATATAATGTCAATGTCGATACAATATACATACAATATGAACCAAATATATTCATAAATTACTTGAGATCCCTGAAAAATTGAACTGAGCTTGAGTGACTCAAATGCAGGTGTGTGTGCTTTGGAAATCAAAACTCAAGTCAATCAGCTGTCAGTGCCGCCATAGGTGGCTCTAAGTTATGCAAATGGCATCCATTTGTGCTATTTGTGCTACAAGATTATAGCTGATTACAGATTAGTGATGAACCATTAGATTAGTACACTACGGGTCTGGTTCATTCACTGTTTTAGCTCCATTTTGATATTCAACCAGTCACTGGTGCTACAGGGACATGCGTACTTCTTATATTCCTAAACCAGCTGGATACAAGTGTCTAGAAGTCTATGAGGGAAAGCCTATGGCTTTTATTTTAAAAAATGCATGTGACACGGCGCAGCACGGCTCCAGACACAGTCACTGTCGATTTGTTATTTGATCACGCTATGCATTGTACGTCACATTATCAGATACGTGCAAAAAAAAAAAATAATAATAATTTGCTGAGCTTAACCAGTGATATATATATCACTCACTACTCGTGCATGATAATGATCAAAGCCAGCACATGTATTACATGAACATGTGTATAGATACAGGCATGTACAGTACATACAAGCAGGCAAGGAATGTGACTCAGTCAGCTTTAATTGGACCGTGGCTGCTGTGCTGTTTATAATGAGGTCTTACACACTCATCTGATTCTTCCCACAACCTCTACAATCCATCCTACAGGATCGACAACACCATTTCTCGCTCCAATTAACCCTCAGCTGTTGTCAGGGACGTTGCAACAGGGTAGGCAAGAAGGGCAATTGCGTCAGGCCCCCCCAGCTGAAAGGGGCCCCTGTAAACAGCTAATAGTGTAAGTCCACAGAGAGGACAATTTGTGGGAAGCCCCTTGAATTCTATGGTCGGTCAGGTACAAGAGACTTTAATGGGACCATGGTAAGAAACCCACTTAAGATGCCCCCATGCCAGTTAGCTTTCTGCCCAAAGCGGAAAGAGTATCACAGTACGAACTGTGAAGCACACTCATGCTACAGGAAGTCAAAAAATAACAGCAAAATAAGGACAAATGTAAAAAAAGGACAATGTTTTTATGAAGCAAACGTCAGCGTAGACTGGTTTTGCTTTTTAGTTCAACTTATTCATCCACGATTTTGATATTTTTGTACGTGTGTGTGTGTGCGCGCGCGCGTGTGTGCCCGGTGATTTATATGTAAGATTATTTTTACCCCCCCTCAGTCATAACCTTGCTCCAGATTGAAAAATTGTAACTACGGGTCGAGCTTAATGGAGATTTATGGAGATTTATGATAAACGGATATTTTGGCTTCATTTTTGCACAGTGGGAGGAAATGGAGATGCAGTGTCCGTTTTTATGTCCATTTATCTATCGTATCAGTCATTGGTACAGCCTCACAGAGTCAGCGTGTACACAGACACTTAAATTGATATGTGCAGTTGTAGGTTTCTGTTAGGTTACTGCTACAGCCCCTCATCCCTTTTACTTGAAAAGTTCCTGGTGATTTAGATCAATCTGCAGAAGCATTGGTCATGATACCGAAAGAGATGGTGAAAGATTATTTTTTCCTCCCACTTTAAACCTCTGGGGAGTGAGTGTGTTCCTTCTTTTGTAGTGACAGCAATGTGACATGTGGCTCTGAAGGCGAAGCGTGTCCATACTCCGGCCCTTCATATCGATATTACCAGTATTGATTGATACAAGTGGGGTCATTCATTAACTTCTCAGCTAGGTTGAAATCATGTGGTTGCATTTGCCTCTATGTACGTATATCGTTCAGACGTATTCAAATGAAATGTGTCCGGTTTTTTTGTGGTATTCCATTTGTTGATCTCTGATCCTGCACCTATGGAATTACATTTCAGCACCTCAACGTGTCACGTCAGAAAGCAGTGGTTTTCTTGGCACAATAGACCAAATGTAAAATCCACCCATGCACTTAAGCAGCATTGCCTTCATTAGTCTGTATTCACACTGGCTGTACTTTGGCTGTCATTAGATTGGCTTCATGGGCTAAAAGTGAGAGTATAATGGGAGTGAAAAAAACCTACTGATTTCCAGGCACATTACAGCCAGAACCAATGTTTTCATATTTGATTTTTAATCAGTAGACCCTTTAATAGACCATTCATATTTTGTATGTCCAGGAACAACTGATTGGTCCAACAAGAACACAATGGGTGTGTAATTGTGACTGCAGATGTAAGAGGAAGGGTTTTGTTGGTTGTATTTGTTGTCCTCTTTCCATGTGCAACACAATTTTGTGCTGAATAAAACTGCATCAAATCTGAGGAATGTCCTCTACGCATGACAATGGTGATCATTGGTTCTATTGGCAGTCATAAAGCACTGCATGGGTCTAATGTAGATGAATGAAGGTGAATGTACGGAATACAAAAAAAACCCACACACACAGTACATCTGCCTTTCTCCATAATATTGGACCAAATTTGTTTGCTAGTTGTTAGCCGAAGCTGGTCATTACGTGTACTTTCCAGCTTTTCCACTGATGCTTTTATGTGACTGCCGTTTTAAATGCTCCTTTTCTTATCATATTATTCATTAATCACTGGACTTCATCTGCAAATGAATATCTATATAAAACATTTTATTCCCCGAGCAAAGAAAAGTTACACTGCTCTACTACGGTAATTATGGTCTGTAGTGCGGAATATGTGATGGATGAAAAAAGCCGATAATACCCCATAATAAAGCCTAAAGCTTACTGTGTGAGTCATGGCCCCCACTAAGGCTGTGAGGAGACGATGGTAGTGAGTTGACTCATCCTGATACAGGAGGAACAGTTTGAGTGTGGACAGAATCCAAGTGCTTCCCATGGCTGCGGGATAATATTCAAAACACATTTGAAGAAATGAAGAAAATCATGATGGATGCAACTGTTCGCTAAGTGCACGAGAACTGCACTTCACCGGGTTAAGGAAGCGATGTAGACACTCTGAGAGGTGTTAAGTATATGCCTGTGCACTGTAAACCACAGCTGTGGACATTATGTGTGTGCTATGTTGTTATGGTTTCTTCGTTTTGAATTCTGCCTATGGCTTTGTGCTGCACATGGAGCTGTTTGTCTGACTGAACGGAGATTACACTGTCAGATAAGTGTTAGTTAGTCGGCGTGAGGTTGATTCTGCTGCTGCTGCACTGATATCCTGTTTATGGCTCTGGAACAACCCATCTGGTCAGGGGCCCATGGGCACCAAGGTAAACAAACACAGCTTAAGAGAGATGGGTGTCTGTGATGATCAGTCTTAATCTTCTGAGTTATGAAGCTAAATTTGTTTGCGGATTATCACATATACGAACCAACAGACCAGAAGCCATGAGTGTGCACGGAACAAGTAAACAAGACAGACAAGAAAAAAAAAAGATGAGACAGATGGAGAGGGGGTGAAGGCAGCACCAGATGAAGTATGTACAAAGTGAAGGGTGGACCTGCACCATCTGTAAGACAGTTTGGAGAAATGGCCCGAAGGAGAACGGAACACGACTGAAAATCACAAAGAGCAAGCCGTTTCTTTTTATGTGTCACTTAAGCACAGTTAAAACATAAAGCAGATGTTCCCGCTCCTCCGAGCAGCAATGAATATCACAGCATCATGTCTTCAGAATAATTACAGCCATCTGAAGGCAGAGCTTCCGACAGCAGCTTATTTCTCGAACGTCTTGAAAAACTAAGATGCAGAAAGAAACTTTCACAGGAAATTCTGTAACTGTAATTGTGTGATGAATGAGAAAACAATACCAACAAACTGAAAAAAATTTCATTATGTATGGATTGTAGCAATTTGTCAAGCTCTTAGTAATATTAAATGGTAAATGCCAACGTGCAAGTAGCTCTACAGTCTAGATATTAATGCAGTTTTATTGGGTATATTGTAAAATAATTTTGCCCACAAAATAGAGATGGACTAGTTGCAGGCTAAATCAGAATTTGTAATTGTTATCTTTTCCCTTTAGTCTGAGTATAAACTTTATCATTGCAAGAGTTTAAGTACAAAGTATCAACAAAGCACTTTACTATGGTAAAATAAATGTGTATCAGTCTGTTAAATTCTCGACCAACATCAACACAACTGAGAATGTCAGAGGTCTTTCTGTAAACAATGCATCATCTCTGTCTAATTCATGCACGTTTGTCACTTTATATTAATATTTTATATAATCTCACTGTCACTCAGTTATCGTCTGATGCACTTTTTTTAAATGTTAAAAGTGATTTGGATTTGTATTTTTACTGCTTTTCATCGAGAAATTCTGTTTGACAGACATGATGAAATCCTTCTGTTACTTGGATACTTTGGATCTCCTCCCCTAGCATTTGTGTGCGTGTGTGTGTGTGTGCATGCGTGCATGCATGTGTGTGCGTGTTGGCGAGTGCGTCCCCCCCCACTCCATCCCTTGTGACTGCTTGGCATTTTGACAAGTGTTTGACAGTCAAATCTGTCAACAACGGCAGCATGATGAGTCCTTACACAATATGCTGGCAGGGAACAGTGTCTCTCAAACAGACAGGGAGAGAAGAAGGGGCGAACAAATGCTACACTGTATATTTTTGACAAGAAGATAAACACAGCAGCCTGGGTTCATCACCAATACAAGTAAATCGATGAATGAATCAAGAGCCGGTGATTGGCTCGCGGACAAGAGCATCTTGATTGGTCTCACAGTCGGCAGATGTCAGTGCTTGTTGAAAATGTTCAGTATTGCCTGCTCTTTTCTTTCGTCTTGGAGTCATATCATTATCTTTGGTTAACAGACAGACAAGGGAAGTTTGACTCGTCTTTCCACTGAGTCAGAACATTTCCATCCGCATGAAAACATTAACACAACAACGTCTTTGTACAGGAAAATCAAAACACAGTTCTACTGGTTTTAAACTACTATACATCTTACTTTTGCTATAGGATTGTGGCTTGATTCTTTGACACCTCTATCAACACTAAGAATAGCATTTCATTATTTCTTGTATGCTGCCCATTTTTATTTGTCTGTCTGCAGGAGACAAAACATCATGACGTCTCGGAATGTGTCGCACAGTGTCCACACAGAGCCCAAGGGGAGAATAAGGGAATGGAGGGAGTGAAGCACTAAGTGCTAATAGGAGAAATTAAATGAAACGAGGACCCTTTAGGCGCAAGTCTCTGTGGACCCGCTGCATCCTGAGCAATGCTTTCACTGGCCTTTTATAGGGGCCACATGTGGATGACTCATTGCCCTGCTGCACCATGTAAATGTGAATGATTGCCGGCATTTATTTATTGCACAGCACAGAAGAGAACGCTAAAAGGTAAAAGCAAGGCTGGAGAAAAACAGTCACCAGAATACATAAAATCTATAATTGGTGGCTAGAGAAAAGGGTCATGGCCATGGCCATTACAGTTCGTGTGTGTATATATATGTGTGTGTGTGTGTGTGTGTATGATCCCGAGTGCAAAACAGGCATATCTGGCTTACAGAAATGCTACAAACAAAGTTGTATGACCAGCAAGGCCCCTGCTATCCTGTTAACCGCATTTCGTGTAAAAGTTCAGAGTCTCTTCCTTTTGCCAATTCATTTTGTGGCCAACTCAAAGTTGCTCACAGTGGCAACCTAGTGGTGCGTGTGTTTGAGATGGAGGAGGACCTAAGGTGGTGAGACAATAACACTTAACTCCATGGAGCTTGTGTTTATTTATATTGTTAACACTCCCACAAACTACAGTTGGAGACTTCTCAGCCTCCAGTTATCGTGTGCCAACAAACTTGGATGTTATTAGAAAGCCATTGTTGTGTTTATAATGTTGTGTGTGTTTTTTTAAAGGGATTTTCTGCCAAAATCATTTGCCACCAACAAAAACCTACACGCTTGTGTGGTTATCTACATGTTCTTTTGTCATATCATCCCACTGTCTGTATAAAAAGATGGATGAAGTCAAAAGATCATGGAACACTTTTTTTTTTTTTAAATCTTGGGATATGTCAAATAAACTTTTCCCCAAGATGGTTTCTTTAATTTCAGGCAGTTCTCATAAATCAGTGATCTTTAGATTCATTTACTCTGATAACTTTGAATCATAATTACACCGACAGATTTCCAGTAAATAAGGAAGTTCTCAAATTCAGGCATCCGATTCTACTGACTTGTTGCTGTTTCCATTTTGCTGTTATGCAAATGATCAGTGTTATGAGCCTACAAGAAACGACTTTTTTTTTCTTCTTTTTTTTTTACACACAACCATCCATAAAGCTTTCTCAGGTCTATTCACCAAAAGGTCCTCTATCAAAGACACCGTTTAGACGACTCCATATATAGCACAGGCTGTTTTTTTTAGACATACATTAGTACACGTAGTTACACAGCCCAAGTAAAAAATGTAGATATTAAACTGAGAGAAGAAAGACAGTGTCCTTCTCTGTTGCTAAAGCAGCGAGGAAATGTCAGGTCTATATACAGCACAGCCTCTTTCACTGAAACGAGGGAACCAGCGAGGAACATCAACTGAATCTGCTGCTCAAATCAACATCTCCACCTGTTTCATATCTCCATCGCAGTCAGAAACCCATCCATCACTAATCTTTTATGTCATAGTATAATTTACGCAGGGGGTATATTTCGGTAGAAACTGTTTTATTTGTCGGCACTGTTTTCATTTCTATTCACCGGTTACTCTGTTCACTCGTTGCCAGACAATTATGCCTTCAATCAAATTTTAATTACAGCGTGACAAATGTATGCCTCCGAAGTTAGCTTCATTCCCACAGGGGTGTGTGTCTCGTGGTGGTATAGACGTCACAGCCTCCACGCAACTCCAATTACCTGAGCCGTTGTTAAATATATATCCAGGGAAGGGAGAATAAGAGAAAATATACTTTTTTACTCAGCTCGAGCTACACGTGGTAAAAGTGAGAGTTTACACTTACAAAGGGCGACTGCAGCTCAGGAGGTAGAACAGGTTGTACGTTCAACAGAACACTGGAACACAAATTGTCCCCGATGGCTTTGTCATTACTGGGTGAATGGGGTGTGATAGAGAACATACGTACATACAGTTTATGTATAGATTATACAGGATGAAGGTGTGTTTGGCGAATGAGACTCATTAGGACTAGAAAAATGCAAGGCGATCAGTCTCCAGTTTTAGATCGAAGATCTTCAAAACCACAAATTAATAAAAGTCATCGCTTCAAGGGATTCTGATATTTACTGAGTGAACTCCTGACTATTGTTGACAACGTTTAAAAGTCATCACTTGGACTAATCCTCAGCGCTTCGATAGCAAAACAAATCCTCTGTCTGTGAATGTGTTTCTAACATGGAATTTAAATGAGTTTCCTATACATCTCCTTCTCAGACTCTCTCAGCATCTTCTGTTCCTATATATCGTTTGTCAACGACGTTATCTGAGGTCCACATTAATGCTCTGTCACGTATGAAAGGCTCGTTGACGGAAAGCAATACTTGTCCGTATACATGCCATATTTATACGCTTTTTGAAACTGATGGAAGCGATGGAAGCGTACGACCACACCGCCGCGTTCCGCACGCGATGGGGAACGACTGGAGAGACAAAAGGGTGCAGGTTTTGAGCTGAAAGGAGAGAAAGCGTGAGAGGGCAGAGAGAGAGTGAGAGAGAGAGAAAAAAACAAATGAAAAGGAAGAGAAAACAGAGCAGGAATAACAAGGAGAAAAGCAAGAGAAAACGAATAAATGGGCAGGAAAGAGAAAAGCCTCTTTTAAAGGCGGCGGCGGAGGTCAGTCTTGCTGTGAGGCAGCAGGTGAACGTGGGTCTATTGCTCTCTTCTTTGTGATATTGCTGACACACTCGTGCCCCTTTTGAGAGCACATGGAGAGCAGGGATGCGGTGCTGCGCCAGCCAGCACCACATCACATGTGTTAATAGTCCAAAATGACACGAAGCCCAACAAGTACGATTCCTACCGAGCCACTTCCTCCGCTGTTTATCTGACGTGACTCATGTGCTCCTTCTCTCTTTGAACCACTAATACTGGATCTCCTGGGTCTACAAGACCCTTGTTAAGAAGCCTTATTTATCTGTGCACTGACTTTTAAGAAACAGATGCAAGCTTTGATGTCAGTTTTAATAATAAGCTGCGGTGGCAGTGCTGCGGCTAGTTGTATTATTTGGTTGAAGTGGCGCCTGCAGACGGATCAGTCAAACAGGTGAGTTTTAAACTGAGTGTCAAACCTGTCTTTGCCTTTTCCTAAGGTAATAATGAGAATAATTTTACCAAGCTGATCCACATCTTGGACTTGCAGGGGAGCAGCAGTAGAAGGAGCATTATTATTATTATTATTATTATTATTATTATTATTATTATTATTATGCACAATAATAAAAAACACTATTTTTATATTTTATTGCTTGAAACAGTTTTTGGTTACAAATACTGCTCAAGACACATTTATATTATTCAAATCCAAAATGATAACATTTCATAGAAATCACCTCAAATAACAACACAGTCCTTATGGCCGTTGCATCCCAAAATATGGAAGACTGACAAATGTAGCATGTCACAAGAGCAATCAGAACAGTTAAACACCATTAGCATTGCAGGTTGCATGCCTGCACCCAGTTTTTATGCTAAGTATATCCTTCTGCTCTAGCTCTGCGTACACAGGCGAGTCAGTCTAACCTTCACTACCAGAAACTATGCTCATTTAAACATCAGAGTAACACTGGACATCAAAAACACATTGATGAGACACCGTGTTACTATTTTAAAATCGTATGTGAATTTCGTGTGAATTCGATTTTTCTAAATAGGAATTTTAGCTCCATTTTTCATTCACGTCTCAACATCCGCTCCCTGCCGCCTCATTGCCTCACAGTGGGAGTCATGAAAATGGTTAATGAGCTGTGCCTGCTTTCTTCTAGACATAGCCAGCACTTTCAATTAGAGCTGAGAGTTGATTTCCTGTTTCATCAGACCACAAAATCTCCCATGTGACGCTTAAGTTTTTTTTTTTACCATATTTGTCAGACAATGAGTATCTTTTATTTCCATTCTCCCGGATGTATACAAAGTTAAGTACCGACTTTTGTTCTTTCACATGGAACAATTACAGCCGAGTGAATCTGTGGAATATGTTTAGAATAGTTTTCTGACTTTTATTTACTTGCTTTGCCTTGTTTGCAACCCTATGAATACATTTTTTATGAGCTCGTAAAACAGTCCTGGTCTAAACATGATCACAGTGAATATGTTTGACTGTCTAATAGGCATTAAAACATATATTTTTTCATAACACGGATTTCCTACATGGAAATAAAATGTGAGAGGAGTGTAAGGATACGTAATTAAGTTGGTTGAGGATTCAGACTAATTTCACATTAAATATTTGATTTATCTAAGGCTCGGATTAAATTGATCCTGGTGATGGATTTGAGAGGTGCAGGTGTTGTATTGTGCCATTTGCCTGTCAGTATAACACTAAAGGTTACAACACGTGGCATGCCCACCTACTCCTACTCGTGTTCTCCCAGGAAAGATGAAGGGATAAGGAGGCTGATCTGGACTATTGAGATGCAGTCATGGGAAACAGACTGCAGAATCTGTTGCCTTGCCAACCAAGCCCCTTGGAGTGTGAGGGTTAAATGTAATAGATTCTCTGCCAATGCAAATATAGGCTGCCATCTGTTTTCATTACACTCCTTTTGTTACATACTTTAAAATATACAAGACTGTGCCATCGTGTAGGTGTCGACGTTCAGATCAGTGGTCCTTGTCAACGGGATCATAATTTGATTTTTGACGTGAGTGCAATAGACACACCTCGTAAGTGTGAGTAATTACAAGACCGTCCATACCATGCCTCACAAGGTGCATGAGAGCAAGCATATGTAGGCTCCAAATATATATATGTGTGTGTGTGTGTGTGTGCGTGTGTGTGTGTGTGTGTGTGTGTGTGTATAGTCATCACTGCACCAGCAGCATAACATTTAAAATGTGTTGACAAATTATTGCATTTATTAATTTCAATCAGCATTAGTTTTCAATCATTAAAGGTGCACTGGGCACTTGAAAATGAGCATTTCCAGACAGTTGCCCAGTCTGGTGATGCCAGTTTTATCTCTGATTTAAAATAAAGAGGAAACTTAAAGTTTTGTGGTCAATTTAAGTTCTGTTTCTGACTATTAATCTCCAGTGGAGCCGACACAGATATGGCAAAGGGAAAAAACAGCAAACTTGTTGCTTAGGAACAGTAAGAAATAACCCTAACTTTTCTTGAGGCATCTGATCTTATCTCCTGGTGCGCAAAGCTGTGTGTGTGTGCATGAGCGTGCGCGTGTGTGTGTGTGCGTTGTCGGGGCTGGGGGTGGTGGTTAGGGGAGTCAGGTTTAGAGGAGGTTGTTTCTAGGCAACTGTTATTTTTTCCCCTCTAATATGAAACTTGTTTGTATTTCTGTGTTTTCTTTCTACTCATTACGGCTGCTTTTTCACAAAGCCATATTATTTAGGCAGGGTTAACTGGCTCTCTGGTGTATGACCTGCCATAAAAAGAAAACACAACAGTAACACTGCCTTGTGGAGTTTTGGAAAAGATCAGAAACATTCATTACAAAAGATATACAGTGTGTGCTGTTGTTTTTCAGCAGATCAGATGTCTCGTATATCTGAAACAAAATGCATGCTCTCACTATTACATATTTTTACATAGACAAAACTAGGTTCACTTTGATTCAGCTTTTCCATTCGCGGCACTGCTGTTTGCACAGTTGTTTGACCCATAACAGCTGTTGGTGTGTTCTCTCAGATGGATGCAGTTCATTAAATCACAGCCAGTCAGTTGCAGTAACATAAATAGTCCAAGTAAACCATTTTCATCAGGTTTTCAGGCAACATCAGGTCTGATGTCAGGATGACATATGTGTGTCATGCAGGTGTGTGAAATGTCATCTTGTGACCTTATTATCCTCATCATTCTAATTAAAGATGCATTTGCGAGTTGGACAGCGTGGGCATTTGTGTGTGTGTGTGTGTGTGTGTGTGTGTGTGTGTGTGTGTGAGGGGGAAGTGCATGTGTTATTCTTCTTCGTTTGATGCATTTTACATACAGATTCTCACAATAAACACAGGACACACAAAGTGAGGAATTGTTCGCTGCGCCACATGCGATGCAGTTACACAGTAATTAGGTTTAGCACAGGTGAGCAGAAAAAATCACCTGCACAGCAAATCTACTGCATTATTTTTGTACTCGTAGACCTTGACAGTACAGGGAGAGCATCTAATGACAGCGGCTGCCTCCTACTCCTCCACATATACAGAACACAGTCCAGTAATGTCTTTGATTTGAGTTTTTAATTGGCTGTATGTGAGGTGTTTAATTGGAGGCTTTAAACTGGATGTTTCAGGTGGAACCCTGTGGCGGATTCTGTGTTTTGTCAAACCCTAATTAAAAGCCTCTGCCTCAGAAGACATGAACTCCACATTACCCAAACACACATACTGTGCATGTCAGCATGCATGCGTGTGTGTGTGTGTGTGTGTGTTAGAGTGCAGGCAACCTGCTGCCAGCATTAACAGTGAGTTCATATGCAGCATCCCTTTAATTACCTCTGGCAGTTGTTTGCCCTCGTGATCCAGACAGTGCCCTGTAAGATGGCTTGTCAGTTTGGTCAGAGTGATTTTTTCTTTTCTTTTTTTTTTTAATAAACCTCAGTCTTTGCTGATAATAATTTCATGACAATTATCCCATAGGACGGGGTGATCGAACGTGACGAATCCTAACCTAATCCTAACAGCCTCAGTAAAGTGCGTTGTCTAACAAGCAGTGGGTTTCTTATATAGTTTTGTTTTATTTTTAAAACAATAACGTTTAAATCTTGAGCTGTGATAGTATGTGTATCTGTTTTGTCCGACGCTTGTCTACAGTTTGTGTGATAATAACAATTAGATGCAAATTGAAGCTGTCACTTCCCCGCAAGGCTGGCCACACTAGAGGTCTGTCAGATGACAACAGATTTTAAATTGTGGGGGACCACAGACATGATGACATATGTGACGGCTTTTTAATTATGTCAGCCCTGAGAACATACACGCTACGTCTGGTCAAAACACAAGACAGCACATGGCATTGGTACAAACCATTCCTGAGTCATTACTCAAGAGACCTGGGATCTCAAAGAAACTCTAATGCTTAAATCTGACCTCAGAATAGAAAACATACATCACTCTTCTGCATACATAAAGAGATATTCAAACCGTATCCATAACAACATGCACAACCTCATATTATTAATTCTAACCCTAAGACCAAGTCTCAACAAGGAATGGCTGTAAACTAAAGTGGAAAGTGGTCAACATACCATGACACAGAATGCACCAGTACCACAATCAGGGGCCTGGTAGTTTACACTTGATGAGTTGTTCCTTTGTGCAGTAATGTCCCTTTCTTTTCTTCATTTTCAATGAAGGGGAATACGTTCAATTAAAGAAAGCATGGAAATGTCTTTTTAATGGAAACTTTAATCGTGACAGCACCCTGATGTCAGACCAGTGAAGCCTTTTTCAAAACAATGTCACAGAGTGGGACTGTGACAAGGAATAAGTCATCGGCCTGGATTAACAGGAATAAACAAAAGAGAGATATACTGTGATATATTTATTTTATTTATTATTTATATTTTTGATTTAAAAATCAGCCCAACAAAAACTCAAACATAACACAGAACTTGGTAAGTATGGGACACACTAGGTGTGGTGACTCAGCTAACCCTTCTTAATGTTTACATATTCAAGCATTGGTTTAAAGATATTACAGTACTTTAATTAAACTTAATATCAAACTATAAAACCATGTAGTATTACACTGAATTTCTGCACAGCATTCTGTCCTACAGATAGATAGCGCCCTCTGCTGGAAAGATTTGTGTTTCTGTTTTTATTTTTACTACAGAAGGGAAATGTACATTAATTTAAATGTTCCCATAAGTCAGTCTTATAAAGGTGCAAGATGTTTATCTGCAGCTCCTGGTGGGTTTTTAATGTAAGTAACATAAATTAGCATACAAAGGTAGATTAGCATAGGCTGATGAAAGCAGTCTGGTTGTATGTTCATCAGGGAATACATTCAGGAGCCACATATAACCACATGAGAAGAAGAAGATGAAGAATATTAACTGTTCATAAAAAAACTGTCCTAATAACAAGCTCATTACGAAAGCTTACACGTCTAAAGGTGGAAAAATGTGAATACAAAAATGTTTATATAAGCCAGCAGTGTCAGTGGGCGGGGCTATAAGTCATGTGACGCAGGGTGTCATTGCGGTCGCCATGCGGCTAAGTCGCACAGTGCTGATCGGTGTTCTCGGGAACGCAGGCGTATTGAGAAGCATGGTGAGTGTATTAGCCACCGTTAGATATTTGTGTTCGTGTTTGCTGTGGTGTAAACATTAAGAAGAAGTGTATGTTTTTAAACGCGCTGCAGCAGAAAGATTTGTTCGACCCCGGTGGAGCTACTGCCGTTAGCTTCAGGATAAACGTCGCTGCGTGATGTCAGTATTTTATCATGTAGGGGTCAATTAACGGTGTGTAATCAGACCCAGCAACACAATAAGAACTCTAAGTCGTCGCATATTTTGTTACAATAGCTCGACTTGTATATTTTGAGGCTATTGATAACACATAGCATGGAGATGATGACCTACAGTGTACTATAAAGGCAGAGGAAGTAGTGAAATCTCTTCACTCCATCTTTGTTTTCATTGTGGTAACGTCATCAGTTTAACCGTTATATCCTTAATCTGCTCTTATCTGCAGCTACACACACGTACAACCACACACACACACAGAGAGAGAGAGACGCCTGAATCTGTTTTGTAAATTCACATTATGATAGAAATGGGCCAAAGGGCACAGAGGTGTAAGAATAGTTGTTGACTTCCTTGCGTTTTCCTCCCACTTATCTGACTCACCCTTCAGTTTCTTAAGTATGATCCTAGCTTTGCCCTTTGTGGACGTTAACCCGTCAAGCCTTTTGTAATCAGCTGTGTTACTCAATCCCACACACACTCATAATATTCTCTCCTCACCTTTACACAGTGTGCTCAGGTGGGAGACTGGCAGAGTGCCAAGTCCATCTATGAGTTTTCTGCCAAGGATATTGATGGCAATGAGGTGTCTCTGGAGAAATACAGGTAATGCTTATATACATACAGTGGACATTTATTGCAGTTGCAGGTACTTTACTACAAATCCGACAAATCTGAATCTGTCTGAGTAACCACTTGCTTGTTCTGTTTCTCTTGCCAGAGGTTACGTGTCCATCATTGTAAATGTTGCCTCTAAATGAGGAAAGACCAGAGTAAACTACACTCAGCTAGCGGAAATGCACGCCTCCTACGCTGAGAAAGGTTTACGCATCCTGGGCTTCCCATGCAACCAGTTTGGAGGCCAGGTAACGAGCATTACTCAGTGACCATACGCCATTTGTTTTTTTTTGTCAGATTGTCTGTGTTACTCTGAATCACAAAAATATTAGTGATAGTGTAGTTGAGTTAGTTTTGTAAATATGTTATCTGGCAAGGTGTCAAATAAACCTTGACTTATCTTTGCTCCATTCAGTTGACTATTCACACAGGCACGTAGGATGGATTTGTGTGGATTCTGATACACTCCTTGATGTTGTATTGGTACAATGTAAAGTTTGCCTTTAAATTTTCAATGTTTGCTCACTTGGATTTTTGTGTCTGTGTTTTACTTAGGAACCGGGGACAGAGGCAGAGATTAAAGAATTTGCTAAAGGTTACAATGCTCAGTTCGACCTCTTCAGTAAGATTGAAGTGAATGGAGACAATGCGCACCCTCTGTGGAAGTGGATGAAGGCTCAACCCAAAGGCAAAGGGACCCTGGGAAAGTGAGTTTCTGCCCTGCGATTTTGTTGTTTGATGATATGTACAAAACATAGATATAACAGGTTTCTTTTTATTGAATTGAGTATATTATGTGGCAGAAGTGATTACTAGAAGAATTACTACCAGATGTCCCAAAACAAATGACTAATTATTGTAATAATTAAAAACTAACTTGAATTCAAGCAGAGGACACAGTCTGTCTTGGTGTTAACAATTGCAGGTTGAGTTGCAATAATGTTTTTCCCTCTCTCCACAGTAACATCAAATGGAACTTCACAAAGGTAATTTGCTCATAATCAACACTGTAAAAAATGATCCTATATTAATTTTAGCTCAGTTTTCTTTCCACAGTGTCATGAAAATCCATTTGTCCTAAAATGTTGTTGTCTTATTTTTCAAGTTTCTTATAAATAAAGAGGGACAAGTGGTGAAGCGATATGGCCCAACAGATGATCCCAGTGTAAGTAGAATTCACAGGGGTTTAAGTAATATTTTAGTGCAGGCTGTTAAATGCAACATTTTCCACAAGATGTTTCTTTTCTATCCCTGATGCTGCTGTGCTGCCTTTCACCATTCACCATCTGTCATAGTAAAATTCCTACTCATCTCTCCGTGCAGGTGGTAGAGAAGGACCTGCCCACATACCTGTAATTCAGCTGTAGGTTTACTTGTCTCCTGACCTCTTCCATGGACTTCAGAGTATTTGTGTGGTGGGGGCTTCTGGACCAGTGACGGCTTGTCTGTAAACCCAACATTGGGGAGGGCAGGCCTGATGATCCTCAGCGTGCAACAAACCTCCAGAGCTCACCCACAGAAATCCTATAAACCATAGAAGAGGACACTCACTTGCTATCCAAAGTAGAGATGCTTCACATTTTGGTTCAAGACAGCCATTCCATTTTCTAATATTCTATTTAAGTCATGCTAATTTAAGTCATGTTAACTGACAGGTGTGTGCATTTGTCAATTGCAGTGTTTTAAAAGGACGCCATTAGTTTCACAGATTTCTGAATTGCTACTGACATCGTTGTTTGCACTTATGGAATGACCCATCATTGTAACATGAATTAGCATCTGCTGAATAATAAATGCTACTTGACTTGACCTAACTAGTCAGTTGTTTTTTTATGTCATTGTAAATCTTTATTGTTTAGATATAAAACATGGACGTCTTGCATTAAATTTTATCAAATAAGTAAAAAGGTATCAAAATTAGTTCAACCATTGTAAAACAGACTCCTGTAAAGCTGTTGATAGGAAACGTCAACATATGTCGTCTGGTAATGATGTATATGAAGAAGTCATTTGTTGTTGTTGTTTTTTACAATTTTTCTAAGGCTACAAAAAAGATACATTCTTGTCTGACGTCACAGCTTCGTCAGAACACAGTAAACGTATTAAGAATTTTAAAAAACATAATTATCGGATTGTTTTTATTTTATTTTTTGCACTGTTTTGAACTGACACCTTAAACAGTTGTCGTGTTAATTCAGAAAAAAATCATTTATTATTTTCTAGTGGCTGCTTCCTAATCTTGTCTAACATTACAGGGTCGCTCTAACGCTACACGTCACTTGTGAGCTGAGCAGGATGACGCAGTAGCGGCGCGCGCACGAGCCGCCTGCGCGAGACCGGTGACGCAGGACGCGTCGCTGTGTTTGGCAGCGCGCGGCTACAGTTCCACACATCGTGGTGGAGCCATGTAGCTCGTGACTGCAGCGGTGCATACCTCAGGCGATGGCGACAGGATCCATAGGTGGTGTGGAGGCGCAGGTCTGCGGCTGTGTGTGAGGGAGGACGGGAGATGGACGGGAGGAGTGAGGAAAGCGGGGATGACGGGAGCACGCGCGAGGCGCTGGCCGCCGGCCTCAGCATCCAGCTCGACCTGGGGGACACCGGTGCGTATGTCTGTCCGTCAGCGTTAGAGCAGGGGGCATCGATGCGGTGGGCTGCAGCCAGGAGAACCGGGGGGTCGGATGGGCAGCATCCCATCATGCAGTCACGTGTCAGTGTAACCGGACAGCAGACATAAATAAAAGACATGTTGCCATTAAGACAGATACTGAACACTGCAGTAAGACGAGCCTGATGTGGAAATGAATAATCAATCAATGGGTTAGATAACACACACACACATACATACATACATATATACACACATATACACACATCATGCAGTTCCATGTACCATATCAGGACACACACACACGATGATCTCTGTCCAGTGTCATTTTGTTAGTCTCCTCATAATTCCTTCCATCACTGTCTTACATAACCTGACATGGAATTATATCATAAAGCTCACACTAATCCCTCATGGGTATCAATTCAAAGCACTGCTGTTGATGCCACGGCTGCAAATACTGCTGGATATGCATCTGAGGTTTATCTGATATTTATGTGCTGAAAGAAAAGGAAAGCGAGAGAGAGGACGATGAGTGGGCCCTCATCAGGACACATATAAACAGTAACACTGGATGCTTGCATATACATATATATATATGTGTGTGTGTATGTGTGTGTGTATATATATATATGTGTGTAAATATATTATGCATGCAGCGACTATTTTCTCAGCTGATAAGGGGCAAGATCTAATCCTCTTAAACACACAGGCCTCATGTGATACTGTACATCTCTCACTACTGACATAACATATTTCATCATAAGAAAATCCCCTCTGACATTTCTCCCAACACACAACAATACAACTTCTTAGAGCAAGCATATTCCTCACATTAATAACAATTAATAGTTTTAAAAAAACATTTAATTAAGATTGTCATATTTGCTGCTTACAGCTCAGTGGCATATTATTCTGCCATGACCCTAATCCCACAGAGACTTTGTGTCTGTGTGTGTGTGTGTGTGTCAGGACACTCATTGTTTTGCCTTGTAGGCCGTTGTGTAGCATTTATCAGGTTACAGGTGTGACTAGTTGTGTTTCCCTTCAATGTGTTAGAAGAAAAAAAACATAAGCTGGAACAAACTATTTTGTTTTTACATTGTGTCTTTGGCACAAATCCAAATGAAATGAAATGCATCAACAGTATTATTATCTCAACCACTGTTGACAGATTGTCATTAAACCTGTTACATGCATCCATGTCCTGTAAAGGATGTAGTGTAGTGTATTGGGATCTGCTGCCTTCTCACTACAATCGGGACTATGTGTTATGATCATCAGCCTCAGCTGCTCATGAACATGAGAAAGAAACCTGCTGAAAACCAGCACAGGACTCTGAGAAGCCATTATTGCATATTATGTTGTACAGGAACTCTTGTTGTGTTTTGTCGTGCCACAGGGATAACGACATATGCTGCGCTGTGTGCTTTAACATGGCTTAGAGAGTCATTATCCCTGTTCCTGTTATCTGTCAGCAGCACTTCACTTAATCTTCACCCTCACATGACCTGAAACTCAGCATAATGGTGTAAACCAAGTGGTCTGTAGTACTGCGTAGTACCAAGGACTGTTATTTTCCCTCATCCTATTCTACGCACTGACTCGTACAGGCAAAATGCAATTCTCTTTGTTTTGGTTGGGGGAAAAAAATGTCTTCCTAATCCCGGAGTGTGATTGGTCGGTAATGTGCTCTGGAGGCCTCAGCCAATGACAACACTAAGATTAGGACGGAAGCTAATCCAATAGAGTTTTCTCCTTTCGGGTACAAATCTGATCCAGTAATAGAAAAAATTACTAGTCTTGACTCTGCAGTGGTCTGACTGCAGACTGTCAGAGTTTGGTTTTTTCCCTCCACATCTTTTCTTTCTGGATCATCACACCTGTAGGCAATAAACTCGTGTTCTGGTGAGTTAACAAGGAGCAAGGTTGATTAATTTTATGTGCATCATTGTTTTACTTGCAAAATGAACTTTTAGCTGTTTTGGAGCTTTATCAAGTAATTTTGTGAAGGAGATATGTTTTTTTTACAGTTTTTATTTATATCTGAATAAGTGCACATTGTACATTTCTTTATTACTATTACAATAAAAAACCCAAGCAGTTATCATGAAGTGCTAAATCACGCTGAGTCATACAATAGAATCACTCTGTTTCTGTCCACAGATTCAGCCAAGAAGGCTCAAACATCAGAGGTGAGAGGCTCCTCTACACTTATCACCCACCAGTGTTACTCTCTTCTCCTCATTGTTCTCCGTCCCCTCTGATGGATCACATACGTTGAATGTACCTATACCACATGTAGGCCTACATCTGCATCTGATTCTTTTCATGTGACAGATGCCGTCCCCATTCGGTGCAGGCCCAGCTCATGAGAAAAAAATAGGCCACAGGAGGGTCGATGCCTCTGGAGAGACCACGTACAAGAAGGTAGACCTTTCCTTTTCTCCTCCATATGTCTGTAGGTTTGGATTTTTGTCACGATTTCACCAACAGTTTTTCCACCCACACGTCGCTCTGTTGTTCTTTTCACTGTTCTCCACCTCCAGACCGCCTCCTCTGCCTTGAGAGGAGCCATCCAGTTGGGTATTGGCTACACTGTTGGCAACCTCAGCTCCAAGCCTGAGAGAGACGTGCTGATGCAGGACTTCTATGTGGTCGAAAGCATCTTCTTCCCCAAGTGCGTTTTGTACACTATGTATTTATTTTGTATGCATGAGCGCACGTGTGTGGGAAGTATCTTATACAGTATCTCATCGTGTTCCACACAGCGAGGGCAGCAACCTCACGCCAGCCCACCACTTCCCAGACTTCAGGTTTAAGACCTACGCTCCCGTGGCCTTCCGCTACTTCAGAGAGTTGTTTGGCATCCGACCAGACGACTACCTGGTGAGATTTGTGATTTCTCAGGTGAAACATGATGCACTGACAGTAACTGATGGCCTTATAACGCGCCGACCCGGTGACATGTTGGCTGTTACGTAAAGCATCGTGAATACCACATAGGCAGGCACAGGCATAATTAGTTGCTTTGTGTACAACTGCCAGCACTGTGTTGTTTTGCTGCACCACTGACTGTCAAAAGACAGAAAAGAAGTTACATAAATTGTTTAAATGTACACACACATACACACACACTCACATGTATACAGTGCACTCAGCTGCACGTTTAAGATCATGCTCTACCTGTGCCAGAGGGAGATTAGCAGACTAAAGCTGTCTTTTTAAACCTTCCAGTAGACAGTCAGAATGTAGTTTGTATCTGAATGTTGTTTTGTTCATTGAATCATGTTGACTATGCCAGGGGTTCTTAATCTTTTTGACCTTGGGGCCCAAGCTTTTGGGTCCAAAGTGGCCCGGGGCCCATTCAAATATTAATACTGTATTAGTTCAACTAATTGATCTCACACTCGGTATGATTTGTATTCAGTAACTAAATCAAATAGGCCAATAGGAGTGCCCACACTTTTTCAGCATTTCCATGAGCTATGTTTACAGTAAAAAAATGCTAAATATATATTTATACATATATATATTTCCAGAGTATACAATATATGTTGATATATATTGTAAAACTAAATGAACTCATATGACACAATACATTCCAATACAGTAATAGTCACTACCTTACTCTGATGAGTTGCACTGCACTCAGTCAGTCAGGGTTGTACAGTCTGGACAGCAGCAGCTGGTTGCCAGGTTCAAGCAGACTCCTCCCATATGATCATCAGTTATGGTGGAATGGTATCTGGACTCATCCATTAAATCCATCAGTGCAACCAAATAAAGCAGGAATGGAGGAGGTGGCACATTTCCTCATGTTTGGGTGGTGTTTCCTCAAACCCTCCACGAGGCCTGGATCTCAGCTCCATGTCTCCAGCCTGTAGCGTCACAGTCTCATTCTCCTCCACTGTGGACGAGTTCAGGTCAAACAGAGCTGCCATGTCTGACTCAAGGCAAAGTCTTTAAACCGTTTGTCAAACGCTGACAGACATGTCTCGCTCTGCTCCGTGTGGCGCGCGCGCTGTCAAATTCCTTACGTTGCGTCTGACGCTACTTCCTGGATGTTTTCAAATGTGCGCATGCGCATTGTGACACGCGTTAGACCTCGGGACGGTCGCGTCGCAATTTACGGAATGTTGTTTGTACTTAGCACGCGATCTACCGGCACTAACCCCGCCACCTACCGGTCGATCGCAACTGACGTTTTGGGCTGTTGCTATACAGTAACAGTACTTTGCTCCACGGTCCTTGCAGCCCATACGTGTACAACTGATTTTTTGCGGCACTAGGTGGCGCTCGCGGCCCAAGTGTGGGCCCATTAAGATTAAATGGACTAAACCATAGTTAATTCAATTGATTTGACAAATTAACGGTTTCTTCACTATTCAACTTAATTCTCTTATTTACAAAGTGCTACAGCTATAAGATGTCCATTGTTGATTTGTCTGTTGATGTTTGTCTGTTGATGTTTGTCTGTTGATGTCTGGCTGCTAAATGTGCAGTTGAATAGTTTTCAAAAGTGTAAACATGTCTGTTTGCCTGCATCTCTCCTCTGTGTAGTATTCACTGTGTAACGAGCCACTGATTGAGTTGACAAACCCGGGGGCCAGTGGCTCCATATTCTACGTCACCAGAGACGACGAGTTCATCATCAAAACGGTTCAGCACAAGGAGGCCGAGTTTCTGCAGAAGCTGCTCCCGGGATATTACATGGTAAGACAGCATCTACCATCCCTCACAGATATTCAAATAAGCAGTTGCCATTTGTTGTGGTGTATTTTTTCTAAAATACTCTCCACTCTTGTGAGGATCTGAGAATGTTAAACCCTTCAGAGTAGTGTAGCAGCTGAAACTTGTCCTCACCTTCATCCTCTTTATCCGACCCCTTGGTGTTGGTCCCGGCTCATGCAGTGACGCGGCGGTGATGCCAGCAGGCAGGCTTGTAATAGATGAGAGCGGAGAGGTCGTTATCTGACAAACCCAGGCTAAGTCCCCCTATAACAGGTTACGCATGCAGACAGCAGAGACACATGGGTATGGGCCGAGTGTGGGGCTGGACAACATGGGCTAGCTAGGCCGCATGTCTTATTCCCAAAAGAACCTATATTTCTGACTGTCCTCTGTCTTTGTCCAGAACTTGAACCAGAACCCGCGAACCCTGCTGCCAAAGTTTTTTGGCCTCTACTGCGTCCAGTGTGGGGGCAAGAACATCAGAGTCGTGGTGATGAACAACATTTTGCCGCGTTCTGTACGCATGCACCTCAAGTTCGACCTGAAGGGCTCTACATACAAGAGACGAGCCTCCAAGAAGGAACGAGAGAAGTCCAAACCCACATATAAAGACCTGGACTTTCTGAGCGACGTTCCTGACGGCCTCACGCTGGACCAGGACACCTACAGTGCTCTGGTTAGAACACTACAGAGAGACTGTCTGGTAAGACAGAGCAGAGGGAGGAAGTCAAAGAACAGTAGAAAAGCAGATTCTGATTCTTTTATTTTAACATTAGACATCCAGTATATAAGTAAATGAATTAAGCAGCACGTTATAGATAGAATTAAACATTAGACTATGCTGCTATTATAGTACATGGTAAAGTTTGCTGTGCTTGTGGGAGTAAAATTAATTCAGCTAATTGTTGGAACTTCTTAGATAGATAGATAGATAGATAGATAGATAGATAGATAGATAGATAGATAGATAGATAGATATACTTTATTGATCCCAAATTGGGAAATTACAGTGCAGCAACAGCAGGGCATGGAACCAATCTTACAAGCAATAAAAAAACATAAAAATAAAATAAAAATAAAAAAGTTATTAACATTATTTTTGGGGAATGTTGTGAAACAATGTGTTTTTCCTTGTGTTTTATTTAACTTTAGGTTCTGGAGAGTTTTAAGATCATGGACTACAGTTTGCTACTTGGAGTCCACAACAAGACCCAAGCAGAGAGAGAGAGTCAGTCCCAGGGTTCGCCTGCAGGCGGCGGTGATGAGAAGAGGCCTGCAGCCCAGAGAGCCTTGTATTCCACTGCAATGGAGTCTATACAGGGAGGCTCCACATGCAGGGATACGCTGGACCACGATGACACGTAAGTCGCAGGTTGATGACCTCATCATCACATTCATCTATGCAAAATGTAATAATGTGCTCCTCTCTGTCTGCAGCATGGGCGGTATTCCGGCTGTTGGTGCTAAGGGAGAGCGCCTCCTGCTGTTCATTGGGATTATTGATATTCTGCAATCCTACAGGTATGGGCAACAAAAAATATATAGCAGTTAATGAATACATACAATTTATCAAGCCTGACGTTCTACACACAGCTTTTATGAGTTTGTATGTAGATCATTATTGTAAGTGGGATCGTAGCCTCTGCAGCTGCATGAGTGGAATAAATGAACTGTCTTGTCTGACAGGCTGATTAAGAAACTGGAACACTCTTGGAAGTCCCTTATCCATGATGGGGTAAGTTGCTTTCACACAACCATTGTGCAATAGTCTGTATCCAATCAAAAAGCTTAGACAACTGTATGAACGCTGATATTCATCCATTATGTTTTTTTTATAATGGCTGTTTTATGATTTATGTCTTAAGTGCCCTGGTTTCCTTTATCATCTTGTTATTCCTTTAGGACACGGTGTCAGTTCACAGGCCTGGTTTCTATGCTGAGAGGTTCTACAGGTTCTGTAGCACCATTGTGTTCAAGAAGAGCAGCTGTGAGTCTCCAAACATGCATTAACCATATATCCCATTACTTTGTTATGATCGATCACACTGGCAATAAGCAATACGTTTTCAAGTCTACATTGACTATTGTGTCATTGTAAGAATGAAAGTACAAATACGATTTGCTTTCACAGCTTTGAGATCCTCACCATCCAAGAGGGGCAGAGGAGCTCTATCCATGTCCAAGTCCATTGCTGGAACCAGTTCCGGTGGGCAGCGACCCTCACTGACTGATGAGAAGCAGGAAAACCTGGACAATCTGGAGAGCCTCCGAGGAGCCAGAAGCTTCCCAGTGCTGGAAGACAACGGTAGGATTAGGAGAGCGATTAGTCAGGACATGAAATGTGGGGACATCATCTGAAACATCTTGCACACAAGCCTCCGGCTTCTATTTTTACATTCAAAGCAAAAGTGGGATGATTTAATTTCATACAGCATCTGAACTCAGCGTCCGTCTGGGATTGTTTGGACTTTATGGTTTCATCACTGTTCATCAGTGTATGAAAGTGGTGCATCTACAGTAATTATCTGAGCTATAGTAGTACACAGGAAACTGCAGTTTGCACATATAGTGTACGTTGGCCTCCTCGGGTGTATCATGTTAATATGCAGGTACAGCAGTGATATTTTCTTTCCTGTATATTATTAGGTCTCTTGCACATAGCTAATGATTTACCGCTTATTTCTGCCACTCAGGGAGAGAACCACCATGCACCCCGCCTTCATTTGAAGATGCTACCACAGCATCCATAGCCACCACACTCTCTTCTAACAACTCCTTACCCACGACCCCCTTCGATACACCAGAGCACCCACGCTATAGGAGACAAATGAATTCACCGAGCGTGCTCCGGTGAGAACACGTCCCTGCACATCTGTTGTCCTATCTGATTTGCACAGTGACTATATAATCTCAAGAAAACCTGTCTGTCTTTGTTGACTACTATGTTTACCCACTGGTGTCTCATGTGCTTCCAGATCACACAGAGAGACAGCTGAGGTGTATGGGGAAAAGCAGGACACCATAACAGTGGAGGTGGAGCTCAGGTGCACACACACATATACATACAGGATTAAAATAGGAGGTGGATGTCCATAGTATTTTAACAGTGTTGTTTTTGTGGCTTCGTACAGTAAAATCCCCAAGAGCACGGAGCTCACCCAGATGACAGATATGACGTCTCCCAGCCGCCTGTCACCTGATCATCAGCCTCAGGCGTTTACCTCATCCACCTCTTCCTCTGTTAGTCCATCCTCAGCACATTCCTCCTCTACCCTTCCCACTTCCACTGTCACTTCCTCCTTTACTGCCCAATCAGCTGTGAGGTCATCCTCCACACTTTCGTCGTCCACCTGTAAACCCAGCAAACTCACCTCCCCCACAGTAGCTCAGTCTTCCACTCTCTCTCCTCTGGTCTCTCGTTCAAATGCACAGTCCGCACCTCCCTCCTCAGCAAATGCCTCCGCTCTCCCTCCTGCCTCGGCATTCACTCCCATCTGCCCCCCGTCTCCTCGCTCCTCCAGTCAGAGCTCCTCACACCATCTCCCGTCCACACCTCCCTCCTCTGTTCCTCCGAGCCCGCAGGCGCCTCAGCAGACGCCGCATGCATCATGCAATCAGCTGTCTCTGTCCAGCAGCCACAACTCATTGGATGGAGAAGTGCAGGTGTCCGACATCTACTTTGTAAGTGCTTCTGTTTATATTTGGTTTTTGTTTTCTGCTGAGGATGTTCATTTTGAACTCGTTTCAGAGAAGTGAAACAATATTGCCTTTTGTTAAGCTAACAAACAAAGTTCAAATCTTAAAAATACATTAATGGATGATTCTCCGTCAAGAGCGTGAAGATGTATTTCCATTTGTTCTTCTTTTTTGTTTATCTACTGGGTCTCTTGCAGTGGCTCAGTCAGGACAGTGTGATAGAGTTATGATGGTGAGGGAGTGGAGAGAGAGTGTGTGTGTGTGTGTGTGTGTGTGTGTGTGTGTGTGCGTGTGTGTGTGTGTGTGTGTGTGGTGGTTTGCACGCACTGGGTTGCTCTCTGTCTGAAGTGCACACTATCTGAAGCACAGGGCTGCTACCTGTCACAGTTCATGCTTTTGATGCTTCTGAATGTAGCAGCAAGGCACTGGGTTTGTCTTCCCTCCACAGCATGATGCACAGTATTTCTATCTGTCAGTCTGCATTCACGCTCCTGTCACTGTCAGCTCTCCCTAATTCTCTCTGGCTATTGTTGCATTCATTCTCCATTTTCACTGTGTTTCTTTTCACCTTTGTGATAAAATCAGTGTCCATCATCATTTGCATTTCTCCTTTGTTGCATAATGATTCAACTCCCTTTGTTTTCCTGTCAACACGCTCCATGCGTCTGTGTGTCCATTCATCAGTATGCAGACGGCAGATATTGGGTGTACTCTCCAGTTTTTGGCCGTCGTACAATAAACTCTAGCTCAAGCTACAATGTAAGTCGCCACCAGAGCAGTTCAAGAGTTTCGTAACCCTAGGCGACGTCACCACACAGAGTGACGTCGCTAATAAACTCTTCCACCCAGGTAGCACTTGACAAACCAATTAGTGTTGTCACTGCTTCTCTAGAATGAAATCCTCACCTGTTTATTAAAGCTGCACTTTGCACCAATTAAAACCTGGTTTCAAAGATTAAACAGTTTGTGTATCCAGTGTGCCACAGTAAGATGTAAGTAGTGCCTTTAAACAACAGCAATAGTAAACACACTCTGTATTTAGATCGTCCATTATCTGAGCCCTAAATATATTAAGTTGCTGAGTTCAGCTTTAATCAACTCATCGTCATCGTCAGAAAGTCATTATAAATACCCAGTATTTCTCATTAACTCAGTTCTCACTCTGCTCCTCTCATCTTCTGTCCTGTGCTTCTGCCCTCTGCTGGATGAATGTGGCCACAGCAGACTCAGGAGGATCGGAGCTGGGTGTACTCTCCTCTGCACTGCAGCTCAGGGTCCAGAAGGGGCTCAGACGGGGAGAGTGAGACAGTAAGTGTCTGGTTCATACAGGAGTCACAGTCAATGCACATAACAGATGATATCAGGATATATTTGTTAGCTTTGTCCCAGTTAGCATTTCCCCCACTGACCTGATGTTTGTCTCTCCCAGTAGAAACTGCAGTGACAGGTGGAGCCAGAGGTCAACTCCATATCCAGAAGCTGCAAGGATTTAATAACTAAAAAAAAAAAAAAAACACCGGGACAAGATGAAGACTTAACTGCTGGCTGCTCAAGCTGCATGTGGAAACTCGCTTTGCCAACCATGACAGACTAAAAGAGAGAATAACGAAAGACTGAAGTATACAGGAATGCAAATACACAAATACACGTAAAACAAGTAAACAAAGAATCAGTCAGTAAAACGTTATGCAAAAAAATCTTTAACTAATCGATTCATGGACAATCTGATAGACGGCAACTGGAGAAATGAATTAACTGTGATTATTAACTGTTGTGTGTTGTTTATATTGTTCATGACTCACACTGCACTGTGCCAGCTCGGGCTATGCAACACAGACAAACAGTACATGATATCAGTTTCTCTATTTCCAGTGTATATTTGCGTTTATTTTTCATTATGGGCATGTCAGAGCTGTAAATACTTTTATTTGAAGCACTTTACAATCTATATATGGCTGACATTGTTGGTTCATGTTTTGTCTGTTGTTTGTAATTGATTTCATCAATTATAGTGTGACAATAACAAATCATAAACACGTGGCTGGTTAATTCACACACAAAGCTTTGATCTGACTGTGAGCGATTGTGTTCAAAATGTGTGTGTATGTGTGTGTGTGTGGGGGGGGGTGATCGAGATGTAGCACCATGATTCTTGTGGCAGCTGAAACATAAGGGGATGTACAACAGAGTTAGTTTTTTTTCCCTTGCTCTTTTTCTTTCTCTGTCTTTGGCAGGTTGGCTGTGTGACAATCCAACAACCAAGTCCTGTTGGTCTTTCATGACGTCACATACATGGATATGGCTGTAACATATGGATGTAACATATTGTTGTATCCTTTTCAGTTTGCTGACGTTAACCTGCCTGTCTGTAAGCAGACACTGTGTCACAGAAATTAAATATTATATTGTATAAAAAATAGCAATTAAACGATTTCAGCGATTTCAGATTCAACAAAGCAGGAACGAATGTTAAAGAAGTGTTATTTGCATAATTATCCCACAAGATGGCGCCACAGTCCCTCAGTCACCCCGGATCCCACACAGCATTTTAACAGAGAGGAAATCGCAAAAATCTTCGTTGCTATCAGTGGAATTAAATCACACAGAGACATATGAAGGTGTTTGATCTGCTCAAAGGCCACAGTTCATCTGACTGTTGTCTGTGATGGATCATAAAACACACATGTTCATATGTGAAGCCTCAAACCAAACCCCTCCACATCACACTGCCATTTTAATGCACAAACATAATGAGATGAAATCAGGATTGCCTACTGGAGCTCTCTCTCTCTCTCTCTCTCTCTCTCTCTCTCTCTCTCTCCTTTATCTGCACAGGTCTCACGGCTAAAAATAAAGTGAAATAAAAAAAAGAGATAGGGATCAATATGGCTTCCATTGGGATCGTAGCCTCTCAGCTGGGACTAAGCAGCAGGTAAACTCTCTCTCCCTCTCTCATATCTAATCTGCCATTTGTGTTGAAACAACAACATGCACACATCATCCTGCTGCTGCAACTCTCCAGTATCAGTTGTGTGTTAATTTTCACAAGGGGGTAAAAAATAGCTCCTAATTTCATGGGATCTCTTCCTGACCTGATCCGCAGCCTCAACAATCCGCCCAGTTGAGGCTGCTCTCGTGTGTGTGTGTGTGTGTGTGTGTGTGTGCGTGTGTGTGTGCGTGTGTGTGTGTGTCAGATGGCTTCAGTCTGTCAGGTGAGGGTTGGGGTGGGCGTCAGACACCTGTGACTCTGAATAGGAATAATATCTGAGTTAAAACACTAACACGTATTATATTATATTATATTATATTATATTATATTATATTATTAAAAAAACATTTATATTATATTATATTATATTATATTATATTATATTATATTATATTATATTATATTATATTATATTATATTATATTATATTATATTATATTATATTATATTATATTATATTATATTATATTATATTATATTATATTATATTATATTATATTATATTATATTATATTATATTATATTATATTATATTATATTATATTATATTATATTATATTATATTATATTATATTATATTATATTATATTATATTATATTATATTATATTATATTATATTATATTATATTATATTATATTATATTATATTATATTATATTATATTATATTATATTATATTATATTATATTATATTATATTATATTATATTATATTATATTATATTATATTATATTATATTATATTATATTATATTATATTATATTATATTATATTATATTATATTATATTATATTATATTATATTATATTATATTATATTATATTATATTATATTATATTATATTATATTATATTATATTATATTATATTATATTATATTATATTATATTATATTATATTATATTATATTATATTATATTATATTATATTATATTATATTATATTATATTATATTATATTATATTATGCAGCCTCAACAATCCGCCCAGTTGAGGCTGCTCTCGTGTGTGTGTGTGTGTGTGTGTGTGTGTGTGTGTGTGTGTGTGTGTGTGTGTGTG
>JAFBJQ010000960.1:35213-60149 GCA_016785345.1 Trinectes maculatus
TGTGTGTGTGTGTGTGTGTGTGTGTGTGTGTGTGTGTGTGTGTGTGTCAGATGGCTTCAGTCTGTCAGGTGAGGGTTGGGGTGGGCCTCAGACACCTGTGACTATGAATAGGAATAATATCTGAGTTAAAACACTAACACGTATTATATTATATTATATTATATTATATTATATTATATTATATTATATTATATTATTTAAAAAACATTTCATTCATGTATTTAGAAAGATTAGAAAGCATCTGTACCTGGGGTGAAATATGCAATCACAATGTACTTTCATCTGCTGAAACATAAACAAATACCTTTGTTCTTTCAAAGGTGAGACAACAAACAGGACGGGTGAGCTCTGTGTGTGTGTGTGTGTCAGAGAAGGAAGATAGAAGGCGAGTGAGAGAGAGACAGATCAAAGCAGGGGGCATGTTTTTGAATCTCTGTGTGGGAGGTGAAACCTCGCCTACCCAGAATGCCTTGCCTCGCTCCTTACAGCCCTGCAGGAGCTTTTAGGAGCATCACTTCTCTTTGCAGCGAGCATCAGTCATCAGTCATCAGTCATCTCCAACTACTCTCAGACCGACTCAGTGCGAACCAGCAGTCAATCTCTGATCTGTCGTTCATAACCCCCCCCCCCCCCCCCCCCCCCCCCCCCCCCCCCCAACCCCCACACACACACACACACACAGCCCAACATGTGCACGATAACAATCCTGACGCTGCAGTCGACACAGCAGAGAGTCTGCAACACAAAAGCAGAATCCTGGATGCGTCTCACTCACAGGGATGACTACTGAAGCCCACCCCCACCTAACCCCCCCTCCCCCATTGGCCCAGCTTCATGAAGGGATGGAAGCGTCTCCTTTTAACTCAGCACGGGGAGCTGCAGACAGATGTCTGTCTGTCCACACACACAGGGAATGATGTCGTGCCCTCTCACACAGGGATGAAAAGCCCTGTCAGTGTCTTAAGGCGCTGTTTATCTTTAGCAGGCTGAAGACAACAAAGCCATCGATTTCTAATCCTAATCCCCCTCCACTGCTCCTCTCCTATTGATCATCCAGCCCTCCTTAATGAAATGACGCCATCAAGGAATGGAGGGCCGACGAAGGACAAAACTTTCCCTCTCACCTCCACCCATCTCCCGTCTCTCTCTCGCTCACTCGACGCTCTGGAGCAACGGGAAGGACTTCATCAGACCCGGCTGTTTGATGGTTCCACTAAATATCGAAACTGAAGGACAAGGATGAACGCACTAAACGCACACAGGCGCGTCCGCTGCATACACAGTTGGAGTAGTTGCAGTAGTTGTGTTTGCAGTAATGGTGTTTGCCTGTGTGTGGTACCATGTCTCAGCATAATGGCCTTTCTCCCCACTGCTCTGCTCGTACAGGAGAATCACTGCCTCACCTACTGGAGCTAACAACAGATGGTAATGAGGCTGTGGAGGAGACCATTCCCTCGTGCTGGAACTTTAATCTGATTTTCCTGCTCTGGCTTCATCAACAGATTTAATTATCTTCACGCTCAGTGACTAGTACTACATTAATAACTTTACTACTACTACGACTTTACTACTACTACGACTAAAGCCTAAATCTGGAGGGTCAGAATGTCCAACACTGAGCTCAGGAAGGTTTTAATGAACACCTCGTGTTGATGTTGACATCTTTAGCTGGTCCTGCTCTTGTTTGTGCACCATCTTGTAGGATTAATGGTAATCACTGCAGCGTTCCCTTGGGGACAGTGGGTCAACAATCAATTTGATGTGGGGGGTCCCCACGTGACACACCCACCCACATTCCTTCAGAGTCACCGCTGGGAGAGACTCGCAGAAATGCTCAGGTTTAACTTGAGGTACCATCACACACACACACACACAGACACACACAGGTGACAACGAAGAGACACCGACCAAATCACAGAAGCACAACCCCCGAAAGCGCCTTCAGCAAAAACAAATCCCACTCCTGTTTTGTGAAAACATTGCTTTGCTTGCAAAAAAAAAAAAGAGAGATTTTGATGTTTTTGAATATATAACGCACGTCACAGCAAATATTGCTCCCCGGGGGGGGGTGTTTGTCCCTAAGTGTGCGATAATGGCTGCAGCAGAAGTCATTAATAGCAGGCTAATGTGTGTCAGATGCTACCTGTCCAGCAGCAGCAGGGGAGAGGGAGCCAGGACACGAGTGACTGGGCAGCATAATGAGAGGGACATGGCCTGCCAACTTGGGCAGCTGCTTCTCGAGTAGGACTGAGGTGTGTGTGTGTGTGTGTGTGTGTGTGTGTGTGTGTGCGTGCGCACGCGTGTGTGTGTGCATGCAGATGTGCCTTCTAAATTTCCTGTGCTCTCTTGCATGTTTTTTTCCTCTACATATTTCTCATCAGCAGCATCTGGAAATACACACTCACGCAGCCTCACACACTCACACACACACCCACACACACACACACACACACACACACACACACACACACACACACACCTCTTGCATGTTTTTTTCCTCTACATATTTCTCATCAGCAGCATCTGGAAATACACACTCACGCAGCCTCACACACTCACACACACACCCACACACACACACACACACACACACACACACACACACACACACACACGTAAACAAGCTCATCAGGGTTACCGTGGGAATGCCTGTGGCATTATGTCAGTCTCTGAGGTGATGCCTTTAATCCTGAAACAAATCTGGACTTTGTGTGGTGTGTGTGTGTGTGTGGTGTGTGTGTGTGTGTGTGTGTGTGTGTGTGAGTGAGCGTGCCCGTGTGTAAGGCTCAATCTCACACCCATTAGATTACGGCTGGCCGCGCAGCAAAGACGCCCCACCGCCACTCCCACAGGGAAGAGCGGGCAGGATTAGCCAGCTCTATACTCGCCCATATCTGTGGACAAAAACCCACAATCGCTTCCCGCTGGGACGCGGAGACAGAAAGATTGGATTTGATCTGCCCTGCTCAGAATACCAGGCCTGTCGTTTAGGGTTAAAGTGCCACTGCTCAGTCGACCAGCCATCAACTGTGTCTTTCTTATCATTTTGGAAAACCTAAAACCTAAAGCCTCTGGCTGTGGATGCATACAGCGGGGAGCTTTTCCATTCAAGAGACTGAACGCAGGTTCATGTTATAAAAAGCACTGCTGCAAATGGATGCAGATGCAGAATGGAATGGGTCAGGTTTGGACCGAGCATCCATGCACGCCGGGTCATTAGTTTCATTTTGCTATTTGTTTTGCAGTTCATTAACCAACGCGTTGGATGCGTTAAGTTTGGGCCAAATTGCTCTTCTGTCAATAGTTAAAGTGTCATTAGGCTGAAAAACAAAGTCAGACACAGTCACTGTGTAGTTTGTCCGCACTTATTTTCCACAGCCCAAACGTCCTCCTGCCACTTTTCACAGGAGACGCCAGTGTGTGACGCGTCAACACAAAAGGCTACCTGCTAAATGTGGAGTCAGTGTCTCATTATTGGACAAAAACTGCCTGTTTCATTGCCCCGAGCCAAGTCTACCCCCCCCCCCCCCCCCCCCCCCCCCCCCCCCCCCTCCCCCCCTTTTCCCCTCCCCCCCCTCAGCCAAGTCTCCCCCCCCCCCCCGCTCCCCCCTCTCCTCTGCTGTCTGTCTCTTACTCAGAGGCATCTGCCTCATTAACCACCATCAGCATTTTGTTTGCTCTGTGTGATTTGGATGTACTGGAGAGAAGGGGAAGGGGGTGGTGTGTGTGTGCGTGTGTTTGATTGCAGTGCATTCACTGTGTGTGTGTGTGTGTGTGTGTGTGTGTGTGTGTGTGTGTGTGTGTGTGTGTCTCATTAGGCTGGAAAAACATTGACATTTTTGCCAGAATTCAGATCATATCTTCTCTTCCATCATATATCAAAGGCTCCGTCCAATCAGCTCCCCGGTGTTTGTGTGCGTGTGCGTATATTGTGCGTATATGTAGTGGTGTAGTGGCAGACAGATGTTTGCTGATTTGACAAGTCTGTGCTGCAAACTCAGCCCAATTTAGGCGACAGAAAACATGATGCCGCACACACGCTCACAGTGACAGCCTCCTCTTAATATTCTCTCCTTTTAATTCCAGCTCCTACGTTTCTCTCTTTCACACACACACACACACACACACACTCAATGTAACACTACGATTACAGAAAACAGCACTTCAAGTGTTCCTCTGCAGGAGCCTCTCACTAAGTCTCAACTTTCACAGCAGACATTTTCCTCTGACAACTTAAGAAATTCTAAACACAAAGACCCTGACAGTCCACTTCATTCTCAGTCCACAACACACAATGTCCATTAATACAATGCAAATGTTGAATGTTGTGTTAGAACAAAATTAAGCCCTACATGAACAGATGAATTTTGGCATTTATTGCAATGCAGTATGGCAATCGTTACAATGTCGTCTCAGCGTTTCTATTTTACAATGTAGAAACTAGATTTTTTTAAAAAAACACCATAAATAAACAAACTGCTTCATGTAGCTAACCCTCAGCCGTGAACATGAGACAAACACAGACACGGACGGACACGCTGAGCTAAACGTCTAACGCAACGGAAACAATAATTCATACAAGTAAAAAAAAAACAAAACACAAGCAAATCTCATAGTGGGTTAGTGGGATCTTCCAGTATGAAAATAGTAAGAGCTTGTAATGGTACATTCCGTCCAGCCCCTCGCTTGGGTAACTTTGCATATTGAGAATATTCAAAGATAGCTGGCACCTTAAGTTGGGAGTTTCCATGTCGTGTGGATTCAAGCTACACACACGCACACACACGCACGCACACACACAGACATACGAGCAGACACAAAACACATTTTATTCAAGTCAAGCCCAAAGCAGCAAAACGAATAGGTTGGAAGCCATTCTGCTTATGCACGCCATTACAGATCAGCCATCACAAAACAGCTATTAAAATAACGAAGAGAGTTGAATAAGAGGATGAGGCTTTAGTCTGAGCTCCGAGTAGCTCAATACTCTGCGGCCACGTCCAAACCGTGTTTTTTTTTTCACCAAAAAAAAAAAACTCCAAGGGATGGAAGTTCACAAAAGTGCTGCTTCTCTCTCTCGTTCTCGTTTTCTCGCTTCGTATCCTCACTTTAATCCACTCCAGTGAAAAGTCCCTCTAAAGTGCATGAATGAGGTAAATGAATTTCCTTTCAAAACAGGTTGGTTTTGTATCCTCTGTGCCGTTCAGACGGGAACCATTGTGTGTTGCATGTGTTGCATTTGAGACAAAATTTCTTGTTGCACACTAGCAATTAGTCTGTCCCGGTGTGACGGTGTGATTATTCCCAGTCTGTCCATCTCCCTGTAGATGCACAGACAAAGATATGTTCAGTCATAAAAAAGATTCAACATGCACAGTCTAAAAAGATGAGGCGGTGTGTGTGTGTGTGTGTGTGTGTGTGTGACATAAGATGCATGAGTTCTCCCTTTCTGAGTCACATTTTCATGATGATGAAGAAAATTCAGTGTTTCTAGCCGAGCTTCTGTTTTTATGCTGCTGTTAGTTTGGCAGTGAGAAATGCGATGCGTGAATATGACAGAATTACTCTGGCAGGGTTTTACACGTACTGGTGAGTGAGAGTCAGGAGGCTGTCAAGGCTGGTGTATCCCGCCGCCGCCAGCGTGTCTGTGTACCTCTCCAACCCAGTGGACTGCAGCCACTCACACAATGACCATCCCTGCACACATACCTGTGGTATGACGGACACACACACCTCTGAGCCCATCCCTGACTCCAGCAGGGCGGCTGTGGGTCTGAAAACACAGAAAAGTACTGTCACGCAACGAAGCCATGGAGACACAGTGAATCTACAAAATATGTTACTGATGGTTCAGAACGAAGCCTTTCAAAACAGGCCACAGATAAACACCACCGATCTGCCACAACATTATTTATTTAGTTAATGGTCTTGATGTTGAGTCTGGTCAGTGTACATACATGTATTATCACAACAAACCACAATATATATATATATATATATATATATAAAAAATCGTATGTCTGTGGGTCTGCGTACAGACCTGTCCCCTCCTGTGCGGCGCAGGGTCCCGGGGTTGCGGATGAGTTTATCCAGCATGTTGAGGATCTGGCTGAAGGTGGGTCTCTCCGCTCGCTCCCTCTCCCAACAGTCCAGCATGAGCTGGTGCAACACCACAGGGCAGTCCATGGGAGCAGGCAGGCGGTAGCCCTCCTCTATGGCTTTGATCACCTACAGGAAGTGCAGAGGTGGAGATTTGATATTTTGTTCACCTCCTTAAAACCCAATACACTGATCCCTCGCTACATCGCGGTTCACTTATCGCGGCCTCGCTGTATCGCGTTTTTTTTTTTAAATTTAATTCCGCGTTGCAGAGTTTTGTGTACTGTACACAATGCAAACACAGCACTACACGCTAGTACCACTTCCGCCAGTTGACATTGTACACGGCACACTATTGGCTGATCACAATCACAACACTGTGTTCTGTGTCCTCCTGCATCTCTCATTGTCCACTTCACATTGTCGGCTGATCGCTGCGCGCAGTGTTGCTCTGCGGTGTTGTGTTTTTGTGAAATTTGAAAAAGTTTGAATTTAGTTTGTAGAAAGTGTTTAAGAGCATATGAAGTGTTTATAGGAGTGTGGGAAATGTTTATAGGGGTGTGGGAAGGATTTATAAAGCCTTAAAATATATATAAATACAATCAACAAATAACAAATAATAAATAATAAATATAATGCCGCTACTTTGCAGATTTTCACCTCATGGCAAAACAAGGATTAAAAAAAGCTTTACTTGCAGTAAGTTAATGAACCAGAGTTACATTGAAACAAAAAAAAATTAAAAAAGGGACGAGTAGATTTGTGTGTAGTCATTTGTCAAGATAAGTTGAATAAAATGAATAATATGAGGGCGTCTCGTCAGTAAAGTTTTCTGAGACTGCACAAGCTTCGAAGATGAAATCAATCTTGTTTGAAAATGTCCATATGCCAGAGCGTCTCCCTGACCTACTCAAACTTAATGAGCTATGGTCACGGAGTGATTGCAAATTTGCTTTGAAACAGCTTTTTACTCTGTAGATCTGAGAAACTCTTCTGAACCAAATCACTCCTAAATGTATATACTGTCTGTGTGTGTGTGTGTGTGTGTGTGTGTGTGTGTGTGTGTGTGTGTGTGTGTGTGTGTGTGTGCCAGGCTGAGAGATAACACCAAGCAACATTTTCCTGTCGTGTGTTTGTTAAGTCTTAGTATTTATCTTCAGTAAAATACAATGTGGCTGGTGGGGAAATTAGCTTTTTGCCCTTTAGATGATTTAAGGGGAAAATGTCACTGATTCAAATGGTGCTGAGGTCAAAGACACTGGGTCAGACTGCAATAGCTTATCCTCAGTATCCTCTATATACTAAAGCCAGACTGATTCACATTTTTCATCCTCACACGTCTGAGTCCAGCTTAAGAACTGTAGAGAAGTCAAAGTTTCATTTGGCTGCCAGACTGCCATTAAAAACAACCTGTTCAGAGAGGGACCTTGAAAAGGAAGGAAAAGGTTTCAGGTCCTAAAAATACATTATTACATTACATCATACTGTATCATACTTTAATGTTTAATTAAACAATGGGCCATTTTGGATGTTATTTAGGTTTTTACTTCCAGGATTTCACTATATACATCATGAAAATGGAGCTGATCCAGAGGTATGATTTGTTTTAATGTACATTTAAATACACAGTTCATTCATTATCTCATTCTTTTCACTTCAAATCATTACATAGGTTGTACAATACAAAAATGTACTCACATCCTGGTTGTTCATGTCCCAGTAGGGTCTCTCCCCATATGAAACCACCTCCCACATGACGATACCATAACTCCACACATCACTGGCCGTGGTGAACTTCCTGTAGGCTATGGCCTCCGGAGCGGTCCATCTGATGGGGATCTTTCCCCCTGGTGAAAGGTACGTCCCAGTGCCCTCCTACAGCAGCAACAGGTCATACAGGGTCAGTAAATAACAGAAAGACATTATAGCACAGAACAGCATGTAAACATATAGAAGTGAAAAATAATAATAAATTTGCAACCAGCAGGTTTTTTTTCTCACGTCCTATATTTCATTCATTTATTTTGTGTGTGTCTTACACTCGTCGTGTAGGCTGCCTCCGGGTCGTCCTCCAGAACCCGACTCAGGCCAAAGTCCGACACCTTACACACCAGGTTGCTGTTGACCAGGATGTTCCGAGCTGCCAGGTCTCTGTGAACGTAGCTCATGTCTGACAGGTACTTCATGCCAGAGGCGATACCGCGCAGCATGCCGACCAGCTGGATCACCGTGAACTGGCCGTCATGTTTCTGGAATATTCACACAACCAGTGAAACAACACAAGTGAATTAAGTTGTATCTGTCATTGGTGAGCACTTTCAGGGCTGTGAAATAATATCAGCCTGAACGACAAATACGTTTGTTTATTTAATTTTGTAAAAAAAAAAAAAAGTTGCGTAACAAATAGCACATACACGAAGAAACGCATCCAAGGATCCATTTTCCATGTATTCTGTGATGATCATCAACGGCTTGCCTGAACAGGTGAGGAGTTGGAAACATTAGGCCGAGTAACAACCTGCACTTTAAGTCGCAGTCCAAATGCTACTACCACTCACATCTCGTGACGACACCCTCCAGCCTGATGATGTTGGGATGGTCAAACTGTCCCATGATGGAGGCCTCAGACAGGAAGTCCCTCCTCTGCTTGTCCGAGTATCCTGCCTTCAGACTCTTGATGGCCACGTAGACCTCCCTCTTTCCCTGCACGCGCAGCCGACCACTACACACCTCCCCAAACTCTCCTACACACACACACAGATCACACAGGAAAGTCAGCGCCAACTAAGCATGTGTGTGTGGGTTTGTGCGTTCGTGTCCAAGCAGGCTTACCCATGCCAATAACCCTTTCAATGTGAATACTGCTAACATCAATCTCCTTGGCAAACTCATGGATAGCTTGATCGGGGTCTTCGTAGGTGAACGGGTCCACGTAGATTTTGACTCCTGGCGTGGTGGAGAGAGAGCGAGGGAGGAGAGAGGGGGGTGTGCAGAGGAGGGTGACAAATATGAGTTGTGTAACCATTGCATATGTTATGTAAATGTTTTTTTTTTTTGCAGTGTGTGCATAAGAAGTGTGAGGGTGTATTGGAGAGAGGGAAGGAAAAAAAGAGCATCGGTTTGTCTTTGACAGCGTGGATCAGCGTGCCATCTACCTGGGTTAAGATGTTTCTCCTCCTCGGAGTCCTGCTTTGTCTTCCCGTACTTGCTCCTCCTGATGAAACATAAGAAATGATTGACACAGAAGATAAGCAGGTGTCACAGAGGGTTTTCTTTCCACTTGTCATATATCTTTTGTGAATTTTACATGTAAGTGAAGCGACGAATGGATATACAACACGCATCCTGTAGTTTCAGAGTTCAGTCTGTTCTGTTTCTGGGTTTGGGCTTTTCAGGGTTTACCTCAGTGAGAGCGGCGAGAATGAGAAGAGACAGCGACAGGCAGCAGGAGACAGAGCGAGCAGATGAAAGCAGAGGGAGAGAGGGAGAGAGGGACGACAGCTCAGGTAGAGCAAGATAAAAGGTGCTTTCCACGAAACAAAGAAACTGTCAAAAACACCTTTGTGATGAGCAGGTCTGTGTGTGTGTGTGTGCGTGCGTGTTGGGTGTGGCGCTCACACAAGGTAGTTTGTGTGTGCGTGCGTGCGTGCACGACAGGATGAACTGACACACAAACTGTGCCGATGAAGACACATTAATGACATGTCAGGGACAAAGGGATTATCACTGTCTCCACTCTAATCCCCCTTAAAAGCTGCAGCTAACACGCTGTGTGTGTTGTTTATGTGCACTGTGGCAGTTTGGCCAAAAGTGCCTGATGGGAAACTTAACAAGCCTGTAGGGGAGCACACGTGCCACATGGAAGCTTTTATTTGTATTTGTGTGTGTGCGTGTGTGTGCGTGTGTGTGTGTGTGTACCTGCGGCTAATGATGAAGACAGCTGCAGATATCAGCAGTAAAACTCCAACGCCACTGACAGACAGCAGCAGGAAGGCTGAGTTCACGCCCTCTCCAATCAGAGGGAAGGGATCTAGGGAGGAAACGCAAAATACAGTATGATAGATACAGTATGATAAATACAGTATGACAGATACAGTATGATAGATACAGTATGACAGATACAGTATGACAGATACAGTATGACAGATACAGTATGACAGATACAGTATGACAGATACAGTATGACAGATACAGTATGACAGATACAGTATGACAGATACAGTATGACAGATACAAACGCCACTGACAGACAGCAGCAGGAAGGCTGAGTTCACTCCTTCTCCAATCAGAGGGAAGGGATCTAGGGAGGAAACGCAAAATACAGTATGATAGATACAGTATGATAGATACAGTATGACAGATACAGTATGATAGCTACAGTATGATAGATACAGTATGATAGATACAGTATGACAGATACAGTATGACAGATACAGTATGACTCATCATTACTTGACATGACTGTCAGAATACCTGAGTTGGTGGAGAATTCAAACGGAGCACTAAACTCCCCGTAACCGGCAGCAGTGCGAGCACGCACGTGAAACACGTAGACAGTGAGGGGGTTGAGACCCGTGACATCGACGTTGCGAGAGAAGGTCCTCATTATGCGGTAGGACCGCTCCCTCTGATCCTGATTAGACGGGACAAAGAGAGGGGTCTTTTTTCAGCGCCTGACTGCAAATCTATCTTCGCCATCAGCCGTACACAAACACCGTACCCGCATATTGACATTCCAGACGGCTGCCGGAGCCGCATTAACCTGCGGGCCACTCACCTTTTCATAGAACTTGACCTCGTATTCCAGGATGACCCCGTTAGGTCGATCGGGCTGTTGCCAGGACAACGACAAACTGTGCCTGGTGACATCGATGACATGGATGGATGATACCGGTGAGGGAGCTGAGAGGGAGACATGGAGGGAGATAATTCAGGCACAATAGCAAAACTTTGGCAAATCGCACACCTCATGTGTTCTCCGTGATTTAAGCTAACGTCAGTTATTATTTCCCCGCCCTGCACATACAAATACATTCACAGGTACGTGTGGCGCCTGTTTGTCAACAATCCCATTGACCCTGTGCACCTGAGAGCTGACCCAAATCTTATTCCTGCCTGTTCCACAGAGACAACGCCCATTCTCCACTCTCTCTTCTCTTACATGCCTCCATTGTTAAGCCTTGATGGTGTTTGCCCTCCTTTGTGGCTGTGCACATGATACCGGCCCATATGGCGTTGCCGGCTGGACGTGACACATCCCAGACACGCTCTCATGCTGCGTTCACACACGGCTACGTTATTTCCCAGGGGAAACCTGGAGCTAAGCAGGTGTGCGAGTTCCTTAGCGCCGGCGTAAAAGGCACAGCGGTGACAGTCGAGATGTACGGGCACGCAGGGAGAAAGGCGCGCGGCGTAAAACTAATGGAGAGCATGTGTGAGGAAACGCCACAAACCAGTTGACGCCTTCCCGACTAAAATGAAACACGCCATAAAGTCAGAGGAATTTTTACATATTTCCCCAGTGAAACGCTGACACAGGCAAAACTCCCACAGCTCCACACCTGAGGACCAAAATGTGACAACCATTTTTGCTGTGTAGTCTTGTATCTACTTTCCCTTCAACCAGCTCTGTCTAATTGTATTTAAGTCAGTGATTTACATTTCCAAGAGCTCTGTCTGACATGGTCTCCAGAACACCCCTACAATTAATTGTGCGGTCGTTGGGTGTAGGAGGACAGAGTAATAACTATGGCAACTATGACAGAGATAGTAAGAGAAAGCTTTTCCAGATGGGAGAGTAAGAAAAGAGTTGTGCATCTGTGTTACATGCTAATGGAGAAACGGGTATCTCCGCCAGTATGATGGATGTGCTCTTGTATGTTTCTTCATACAAGAGCATTAGTCTTCTTCTATTACACTCTAGCTGTGCTATCAGTTCATCGACACAAACAAAAACAAATGTATGGCTAATATGTTTCAACAAGAGCTGTTCACAGGATGTATACAAAATATCTGTATAGAAATAACAACAGTATACAAGTATATATAAAATATCTGTAGCTTTATAGATACTGATATTTGACAAACATTAATTTTTTTTCTTGAGCTAAAGTAACTAGCGACCGCTACGTATGTTTTGAGCATTCACTGACGTATTAACTAACGTATTAGCATTAGCATTAGCTTGAATAGCATTGCCTTGTGCGCAGAGTGGCTGTTTCTGCTGCAAACGCTGCGTCACTGAAGTCATGCTCTTGTGATAAACGACCTCCGCACCACACTGGATGCACTGAACTGTATTTTCTTGTGTCAACACACTATAAACTGTTCCTGCCCTTTTGTCCTTGTCTCTTCTTAGCTTCGCTCCATGTTGTTTGTAGCGTCATGTGTGAAACACAACAGTGAAACGATGATGATGGATTTTAGAAGCTGGAAACTGAAAAATCCCTTGATTTGAAGAATTATAATTAAAATTTGTTGTATTTATGTACCGGTGTTGGACACTGGTTGTATCATGCTCATGTGTATCCACATACAGAGCTTCTACACTTTTGAACATTACCCATGGGGCTTTGTTCCCTTGTGGACGCATGTTCAGCAGATTGCCGCACTGACCCACTTACAGAAAACACCTATAAGCAGGTTTTGTGTTACTGCAACAGTCAACAATCTGACAAACACATTCATCACACACAAACACTCTCTCCTTCTCACCGGCTTGATTGGTGGTGACGGTAACAGACGTGCTCTGGGCTGCCCCTGCACCACTGGCCTGGGAAACCCCATTGCGGGCGTGGACAATGAAGGTGTAGCGTGTGTGGGCCCTCAGCTCGCTCACTAACACCCTGGTGGTCTTCAGGCCAGTCTGGCCGGGGGAGAAGAGCACGTCGGAGCCACAGGGCAAGCAGAGCTGAGAGGTGGGGGCGGAGCCAGAGCTGGGTCTTGGGTAATCTGCAGGTACCGATTTGCTCTGGAAGACGCCTCGTCCCGACTGGATCTCTGAGCCCACCACCCCCTGGTCTGACTGCATCCCCAAGCCGCCGTGCTGAACCTCAGGCTGAGAGACGCTGCGATTCTTGGGGAGGGTCTTACTGGCGGTCTGACTGTGACTCCCTGTTTGGCAGATGAGACACTCCAGGCTGTAGCTGGTGTCGCTTCTTCCTCCCAGCCGACGAGGGGGGGCCCACTCCAGGACCACCGAGGTTTCATTGACAACGGAGATGAGCTGTTGTGGGGCGGAGGGTGGCTCTGAGGAGGAGGCAAGGGGAGAAGCCAGAGTGTAACAAAACCAACCACATATGCTGCGCATACCATAATACGCATATGGGAAGTGGAAGTAGATATGGGGGTGGGTGGTGGTGATAGCTGCTGGCATGGGTTGAATTGTAAACATCTGGCATCAGACTGAAGACCATACTGTTCAGAGGTTTCTGATGGGTTGGATGTTTTCTTCTGTGGCATTTCTCTTCAGTGTGTCTAAGAGTGTGTAATTGTGTGTGTGTGTGTGTGTGCGTGTGTGTGTTTATTTTTCCCAGGCGAAGGAAACCATGTGCCGTATATAGCCATAATTAAGTTTATGACACACAGACCGAGGTCTCCAGCCCCGTCACAGCAAACCTAGAGAGGGAGAGTGGTATCACTCCCAGAGAGGTTGTAGATGGTGGCTTAGTCATAAGTAATGGGATCAGGAAACAGGGGTGGTATTCAGACATGTTTGTGTCTCTCTCTGTTTGCACTAGATTGAGAAATTGGGAGGTCGGGAGACAACCAGTGCACTTATTGCTTCTATGTGCAACCAGCGTGAGGACATTTTGTCTGCGTTCGCTTGTGCATTGTCTCAGGAGCAGCGTGTTCTTACGGGTACAGGCCATGGCGGCAGGGTCGCTGTCGGCTCGGAAGAATCCAGAGTGGCAGTCGCAGGCGGTCGCCCCGTCTCTGAGTGAGTGGCTGTGCGGGGGACACTTGAGGCATCCTGCATCTGAAGACTTGGCCTTGTAGAGACCAACAGAACAGGCTGCAGAGACCAAGACACACAACAGTCGACGCATCAGTGAGAAGTATTTAGATATTTGTTTAGATAGCATTTAAACATTGAACTGTTTATACATCTTGAATTTCCCTGGGGATAAATAAAGTATCCATCCATCCATCCATCCATCTCATCTCACCTCACTGCTGTAAGTGAGGAAAACTCAGCGTACCTTTAACTCCACTTAATTAGGAAGTTTATTGTCCAACCCAGTGTGGGTGGTAGATTGCACGAAAGTGACTGCAGGTCAGCTGACCTCTGACCTTTCACACAGACTTTGTTGTCCTCTGTATTGATTGCTGATAATGGCCAAACAACAAGTTAATCAGCAAATTGGGTATTTTTCCCCTATGGGGAGCACCTGAATCCACAGACACACAAGAATAAGGACACATCTACAGAAAGAAACAGATACAGCATGAGGAGCTGTAGCGGTTTGATTTTTTTTTTTTTTTTTACACACACACACAGAAACCAGCATAACTAGAAGTGAACACATCAAAACTCTGCAGTGCCAGCAGCCCACACAAATATAATTGACATTTAAACATGCAAACGAGGAGAAACAGAAAGAGAGAGGGTGAGGGCGAGCGAGGGGGGGGGGGGTATGGGTGGAGGGAGGGAAATCTTCTCTCTGTATTCCAAGGAGTTCACGCATTGACAGAGCAACAATACAATAAATGAGTGCATAATTATACTGCTTGACATCCACTGGTGGCGCAGAGGAGACGGCAGCGCCTGCCCAGTTAGCGGCAGCTTTTCTCCCTTTCATTTCCGAAGGGAAGAAGGAAATCCTCCGTTTGTTCCCGACGGCAATCGTTCTCTTCAACACCTTGCTCCTCATCACACCCTATTCATTCCCCCTTCTCAATCCCACCATCTTTCCTGGCTCTCTACCCCCTTTTTTCCCCTCCCACCCTTTCACATTTCCATGGAAGATGAAGACATCCCAGAGGGAGTGGATAGGAATGTGGGAATGGTGTGTGTGTGTGTGTGTGTGTCAGTATGCTTTATGACATTCTCATCAGCAGATGAGAGAGAGAGAGGAAGTCTTCCCTGTAATCTACTCACACCGACCATGGGGGGACCATCCTGTCCCATCTGCGTGAGCCTCCACAGATTTGCTCTCTCACACAGCCCCCTGCCCTCCCCTTTCACATTTTTCACAACCTCACTCATCCACCCCCCACCCCCCCTCCCCCTGCACTTCCACCTCCACTTACATGGCTTCGACTCCCTCTTCGCTCTTTGTGCATCCCTGTATGTTTCAAAACCTGGAGAAAGCTCTGGAGAAAGCTCTGAAGCGGCCTAACGGTGTGTACGGCTGCGTCCCAACACTGAGCCGATCCACACCGCACAATGACACACACAGCTGGAGCCTGCACTCCAAACCTGCCACATTCACAAACACATTCACTTACCACACTGATAAGCCTGACTTTCATCTGGTGAGCGACTTATCGCGTCATATAGTCAGCTGATAAAGCACAATGCAACCATTCCCCTGCTGCTCTGCACGTCCCAACGTTTCGTTTTGTTTTGTTTTGTTTTATCCTTGATATCGTTTCGTCAGGAATGAATGGAAAAGACAAGGAGAAAAGTATTTGACCTGCAGAGGATTTAAAGGTTGATTACAAGGATCTGCCAGACTCTGCTGGAGGGAGGGGGGGGGGGGTTAAGGGGTTTGGGGGGGGGGGGGGGGGGGGGGATCGGGAAATTTAAATAAAACATTTCAATGGCTGCACACACTTTATCAAATTTCAAGTGTTTGAAGCCATAAACTTCCTTCAGTTGCCTCTCATGTCTCTGTTGTCTGTAGCCTTTTGTCTCTTTTAGCCGTGGTTTCAGGGAGTGGGGGGGAGGGGGGGGGGTGTCCAGTGACCTGGAATAAGAGCTCATGAGGGTGTCATTAACCCAACATTAACCCTACACCACTGAGGGCCGCGCAGGGGCCCGAGCTCAACCAGTAAACAGTGGAGACAAACACGTACACCAGCTGATAAGATAAGTCAAAACCTTGGATGGACATGTGTGTCTCTTCTTATCCTCAGTCTGAGACGAGAGAAAGACACGGTGTGAGGGGTGACTGGTAGAGAGAGAGAGAGAGACTGACAAACAGCGAGGGATAAAGAGCTGCGGGGAAACGACGGCGAGGATGAGGGAGAGACAGCGAGGGGAAGCGGTCCTTTGATTACTATCAGCGCTGTCGCCATTTGCATACGCGCTGTTCCTCTACCTAAGATGCAAATGTGGGTCATTGTAAATCTGAGTAAAAGCTTCACCCAGCTCACCGTATGCGTGCACGTGTGTGTGTGTGTGTGTGTGTGTGTGTGTGTATTCTCCTTGACCCCGTGGTGTGTGTCAACACCCCCTGTTACTCCCCAGCAGAGAGGGGTTTAGATGGAAGGAAGTACCCCTGACTGCTCCGCTCTGACACCTGTCTGTGTGATGGATGGAGGGAGGGACGTATTGACGGATGGATGGATGGATGGATGGATGGAGGGACTGATAGACTGTCACGCGAGAAGGCGGGACACCATTAATCGCAGGGGTCGTGCCCTGTTAATTAAAACCCAGCAGAAATGCTGGCGTGAGGCCATGAGTGGTATCTTCTCCTACTGTCCGCCTCAGTGGAACCTCCCCGCTCCCCTGTGGCTGGGCGTCAAACTCAGCTCGCACCAGTGTGGATTTAAAGGCGCAGGAATGTGGTCAATGGAAGCAACGGCTTTAACTTAGTGGGAATTGAAAGTGGGTGTTTGAGGAGGACTGTGTGCGGATTTGCGTGTGCCTGCCCAAAGCCAACAGTGCAGTCATTAGCATGTGAAAGGGGCTCTGCAACAATAACGCCCCCCTCCCACCCCCCCTTTCCACATCACATGCAGATCACCCCCGCCACCAGCAGCAGCGCCCCACACCTCTGACCGGGGATCAGGGGAAGAGCTGGAGAAGAGAGAGAGGAGGAATAATGAGAGAGAGACAGGGAGACAGAGGGAGGGAGAGCGGAGCTTGTTCCGATGCCAGACAGCTACAGACGACCTGCTGGAGCTGGCAAACCTCCTCTACATTAACAACAACCTGGGAGAGGGAGACAATAGCTCACTCACACACACACACACACACACTCACTATGACTGTGATGGTGGAATGCAAAACATTTCCCCCCACCTGGGTTTGGCTCCCTTCAGACAATTACTTGTGTCATTCCACTGTCTTTGTCTGCTTTGTCACCTGCCACACACACACACACACACACACACACACACACGCACACACACACACACACACTATCTCTGTTTGCCCCACCACTCTCGAGGCATTCCCGGGCAGGCCTCCAATCTGTGAGTATGGGTGGGAAGGCTTTGTCGGGAGAAAGAAAAAAAAACTGGAGATACAGTACACACACACACACACGCACACACGCACACACACACACACACACACACACACCAAATCAGCAATCCAACATGCACGGAGTCCAGAAATGCAATGCAATAATTAGACGGGCTGAATAAAGTGATTATGCACTCATTCCATCATCTGCTCTCTTTTTCTCTCGTCTCTCTTCCAGCGGGCCTCTCTTTCCTCTCCCTCCCTCCTCCCCCCTCTTTCATCCCTTCGTTCCAAGCGCTCTCTGCTGCTGACGAGACACTGCAGGTGCGCTGGAAACAGGGATAACCATGAAATCTCTCCGGAATGGGGGGAACAAACACACACGGGGACATCTGAATCCATCCGGGCCACGAGCAGAATCCAGCAAAAGGGGGGGGGGGGGGGGGGAACCGGGGGGGGGGGGGGTGAGACAAAAAGTAGGAGGTCCCTCTGTCATTCTCTCTCTCCAGCTTTTCCGATCCTCCCAGACGGATCGCAGCTGTCAAACTTCTGACATCTTCATCTACCTCGGTCGTGACCCTGCACTCTGCAGCTAAACTCTCCCTGTGTCAGTGCGACTGTGGCTGTCACTCAGAGCTGTTGACGTCTTCATCAGGCACAGTCGTGACCTCGCTCTTAACCAGGGCTTTGAATAAGAGGGGGAGTTCCCCGTCTCTTGTGTCCCCCTGCTCGTCTCCTTTGCACCTTTTGACGGACCCCCAGCAGGGGAGGGGCCGCTCGCCATTGACGCCTTCTGCTGTCAGCGGCCTTCTTTCAGTCCCCCTCTCGCTCCATTGAACAAACTAATCCCCCTCTTCCTCTCCAAAGCTTTTCCTCTCATCCTCTCCATCCTCATTACTCCGCGTCAACGCCGAAACTGAACTTTTCACATTTCACCGCTTGTTTCTCTACTGCGTTTCAGCTGCAGTTTCCAGACGTGGAAAGCATTGCAGAGGCAGAGGCAGACGAATGAGCTCCAACTTAACTAACGAGGCAAACTGTAACCAAATGGACATGCATTACAGCGAGGGACGTGAAAACTGAGGGCCAAAGAACAATTCTGATGATTTTATGTCTTTTAAACATCTCCATTTGTTTGTCACTCTTTTCATCTGACGCTCAACAAGATGCTGCGCAGTTCTCTCAGCGGTTCTGCTCATCCGGGGAGAGTCTGTGGCTCCTCTTCTGTCAGCAGTCATTGTTCAGAATCAATGCAGCCTGTAATGGCAGGTGTATCTGCCAAAGTGTGTTTCAGCCTGTCTGTCTGTCTGTCTGTCTGTCTGCATAAGCCTGTCCTATCAACCGAGTGTGTGGACATGTGAGTCTGGAGGATCCAGAGACCTTTTGACCTCGGCGACGGGAGGCGAGACAGAGAACATCTAAATCTCCTCACACATCTATCTGCCCCCCCCCATCCCTCTCTCTCCCTCTCTCTCTCTCTCTCCCTCTTTCTTTCAGTGAATTTCAGACTTAAAATGGAAGAAGCATTAAGGCGTCCCTCCAATACTGCAGGGTCAGAGTTTTTGCTGAGCGGCGTGCGGCATTCATCCGGACTTTGATGGATTTCCATTGAGACAGCTGCGCCCGGCCAACAACCTGACAGGCAGCGAGAGCGAGGCGACGGAGAGGAGAGGAGCGGATAGATAGATGGCACTTCACATCTGCTGGAGGTTCACCAGAGTCAAGGGTCTCTCCTAAATCTAGTTGAGGAGGAACATCTTTCAGGCCTCAGGGACCACCACGCCCACCCCCCGCAAACCTCCTCCTCTTCTCAGGAAGAACAAATGGGGCAAACAGGGTGAAGGTTTTAGTGAACGTTTGTCGTGTCGAGAATTTTGGCAGTTGTTTTTCCTGTAGTGAAAAAAACCCAGTTTTTTGTTTCTCTTAATCGCCAACTGGCAACAACCACATCTCTCTTTGTAGATCCTTCTTTCCGTCCGACTCTCTCTCTCTCTCTCTCCATCCCTTCTTTTCTCTTTGAATTATGGGTCTGTTTGTTATACAATTAGCCCGCTGGGATAGGCGTCATAAATAAAATGGAGGGAGCAGATCAGCGAGTCGCTCGACCCCCATCTCTCTATTGGTCGCTGTCCATCTGCGAACATGTTGTGTGCCGGTTGAATAGGGAGGGAGTGAAGCTGTAAAAGTGTCTCCACGGAGTCTGTTGTCCGTCGTTCCCCCACTTTCTCGCACAGACACACACATTGCACAAGTCTGCACTATTACAACAGTCGCCTTGAAACGTTACACGTCATCCGCGCCACCACATGTGTGTGGTGAGAGGTGTGAACAGCTTGTACACTTGCTACCATGAAGTTCAGACTGGATACATACATGACAGAAAGACATTTCTGTCCAGATGGCTGTTGTTATGTCAGCACACCTCACACTGAGACCTGAGAGTTCCCACTAACACTAATAAGACTATTCCATAATCGATCGCTGTTTACAGTCCGGACTGCTGGCAATTATTGGGACTCCAAAATAGTTGTCTTTTTTTACACCAGTTATTGCTATCAACTACAACCAGTGCAGCTGAATAACTGCAAGTAACAACTAAACACTGGAAAACATGTTCCTTTATTTTGAAAAAAAAAAAAAAAATCACCCGCACCATTCTCACAGCCGTCCATAAAGAAACAAGGCCCTAATCAAGAGACAGTTAGTTTAGCTTATCGCACAAAGACTGCAAACAGTGAAAAACAGCTAGTCTGGCTCCGGCGGCGGGCATCAGAATCCGACCAGCACCAGTCCCCTAAAGCTCACTAATTAAAACGGAAACGTGTAAAGTTTGTGGGGGTGTGTTTGACTATTTACTGACTGAGCACAGTCACATTAAGGAGGCTTGTTGTCTCCATAACTTGGACATCGCAAACTATTCATTTGAGGAATCTGAGTTTCCACTGTTGCTGGAAATCTGCCATCAAAACACAAATGCCAGTTCTCTTCATATTTATCAAGTCACGTCAACTGTAATGGATTACATTTTCGCAATGAAGCCCTCCATTGCCAAGCTCTCTTCATGCAACATTTGCATTGGACACACACAATTTGCTACCATTCTGTATTATTTGGAGCAACCATCATGTCAGTAAATGTTACCGTGGTGCGGTGGGAAGATCATTCAGTTCTGCCATGGCCAGCTGGTAAACATGTCTCCTTATGAGAATTTCTTAGCTCATCATGGAAAATAATTAAAACCATTGACTGAATAATCATGGAGGTGGTAATTAGAAAACAAACCAAATCTCTGTTGACGTTTTCCATCATTAGCGAGTAACTTGTCGAGCCAAGCACTTATGACTAACTAATACAGACATATGGGACTTTGAAAGTGGACGACACAAAGGGAGCGGAGAGCAGGAATCCAAAAGTGGACGAGTCAGACCGTCACAGAAACAAATAACAAACCACGTTGAGGGATCTCTGTTGCATCACGTACCTTTACATGCTCCTCCCCTTTCTTCATATCCTGGGTTGCAGAGACATCCACCAATAGGAACTAACCACTCTCCATCAGCGCCGCAGTACATTTTAGGCTCCTCTCTCTCCTCTGATTGGTTGACACAAGAGCCCCTCACCTCCACTAAGGAGGACGTATCGGCCCCAGTGACAGTATCAGGAAACGTTGCCAGGTTGCGGATGGTGAGCGGACAGGTTTTGTAGAAAACCCTGACGGAGACTAAAGCAATGCAGGCGCCAACGTCCTGAAAGGCCAAGTAGAAGCCCTTCCGTGTCGTGACCTTTACGTCTCGCACCTCTGTGTTGAGTTTCATGATACGGTCTCCTACATCGACCTGGACGGAAAGAGAGGAGCGTTGGATTAATGAAGTGTGCGGTCAGCTGCCACTGAACCACGGCCAGTCTTCACCTCCTCAGCTTCTATCAGTTACACAAGTGAAATTAGCTTTAATGCACACGTTGCTTAAATCAAACGGAAGTTTAATGACTGACCAAGCGCTTCGGGTAGAAATTCCTGGAAATGGCGAAATGGACATCTAAGAAAAGCTTGTAAGACAAATAAAGAAATTACAGCTTGGTGCCTAGAGGTTTTATTTCCAAGATAAGAGCAAATTAAAGCGAGTGGAGGATGGAGGGATAAAGAACTGAAAGCCCGACGGAATTGATTTGTGTTACCTGGGTGAAACTCTCGTCCGCCGCCACGGTGTCCACCTTAATGAAGCTGCTCTCTTTGATGTGGCTCTCTCTGTCTTCGTTTGACTCGTGGTAGTACAGATTGAACGTCTCCTGCAAGACAAAGGAGTCTGGAGTGTCTATTAATCATCGCCAGCGCTCACCTGTTCTCTTAATATGATGATGAGTCACGGGGGCGATTTGTGCTTGAATAAACAACAACTGTCGTATTAAGCTGCGACCAATTAGTTGCAGTGGGTTCTTCAATGAGTAATTGGCATAACGATTTACATGTCAAAAAATCAAGCCTTTGTTGGCATGAGATTATTTCAACACTCTACTGCTTCTCAAGCGTATTGTGATGCGCTGTCAGGACGTTATGTGTGTGTTTTCCTGTACCTTGCAGGTGCCAGTGACCCCTGGCAGGCTGTTACAGTCTCTCAGTGTGAACTTGACTTCGACGTAGACCCGCTGAGCACCGGACCGAGGGATCCAGTCTGTCCTCAGCCAGTTGTTTTGATTGGGCTCCAAGACGTTGCAAACCTGGTACGTTCTGATGGGGATGTTCTTCTCGTCCATAATGCTGACTTCTTCCCACTGAAGACGAACACACACGATTGTGTTACTGCATTTCGCGAGGGAAAATAACGACTATTCTGATGCATATTTGTTGTTGTGTACAATGTGCATACTCAATTAATATCAAATATTTAGATTTGTCCATCTAGTCCATCACCAAGCCGTAAACAATAGCCCTAGTACACAGGTCATGACAGAGATACTCTTACAGAGGTGGTGGCCAGAAAAGCATGATCTCAGTGGAGGAGTCACTGTGATTTTTATCTCCTCTTTGGGCTCATAAATACAGAAGAAACAAGTTCAAGTTCATTTCAGATGCTGGAAAGCATCTTCTAACTCACTGCTGTCATTTGAATCCTCACAGGATCACGTTTGTTTCGGCGCCAACATCCTGCGGTGGACAGTGGTTGAGATTTGTTGCGAGTCCAAGGCTTTTACAGACACATTTTTATAAAAGTGAAACAGGCGCAACCTTCTCTGCACCATCCATCTCAATACAGACGACTGTTTGCCTTGTACTGTGACCCCCTAAATGACCGCCGAGCCTCCCAACTCCAAATTAGCTTTTTATTGCCACTGAATAATAATATGCTGTCTGCCCACAAGTGAGAGCTGTATACACACTAAATGCACCATGTCGAGAGAATGAAAAAGAGAAGGGGGTCTGAGACGGAGGGTGTGTGTGTGTGTGTGTGTGCGTGTGTGTGCGTGTTCACATGGACCTGATCCCTTTGTCATCAGGGCTGCTCATATGGGCTGGTACTGGTTTATCACAGACAATATAAAATAATTATATTGATGGGATATTTTCCCTAAAGCCAAATACATTATTGTGTGGATTATGTCTATTTGTGTTTCACTGGTGTTTTCCAATGTTCACTGTGAAAGTGTCTTAATGCCAAGATGTACACCCATGTTGAATATTAAACTTTAGGCTGATATTCCATTATCACAGTGCCATCATTCTGAAAAATCAATTTTTATATGTAATATATGAATATGATGTGAGCATGTGGTTATGCCTTTGTGTACAGTGTGTTACTGCGTGTTTATTATGTGTGTGTTATAGGGTATGATGCCTCCCACTCTGGTCTCCTTTAGTCTTTGTCAGCAGACAGAAATCACAGCTGTCAGAGGGGGGGAAAACGCTTTGCAATTGCCCCCAACCATACAGAAATGCTGTTTTGTGTGTTTGTGTGTGTCGCTAAAGGATGCGGAAGGTGGGGGGGTGCCTGTAATCAAAAGCTCAGTGCGCACAGACCAGGACCCTGTCAATCAAGCAGCTTGCGGGAGAATGAGAGCATGGTGACTGAAGAACTACGAGTCAAGTTCACCAATAACTCAACAACTCAAACTCAACCAACAAAGAGGGACGAGAGAAACTGAGCTAATGGAAGAGAGAGAGAGAGAGAGGGAGAGAGAGAGACAGGACATATAGGGCAGACCACAGCAGATCACAGTGAGCCAACAATTTCAAGTACAAAGAGATGACATGAAAAAGATATTTCCAAGATTCATTCTGGCAAAGGCATGGTAGTAAAACTCCCTTAAAACTGACTCCCACCACCAAGCTGGTTTATTCCTTTCCTCCTGCCAGACTCATCGCCAGCACTCTCATATTAGCACTTAGGCTTGGTGAACAACAGCACATTTCAAAATCTGTGGGATGATTATTTACAGTTTCCAGACCAAGTGTGTGTGTGTGTGTGTCAGTGAGAGAGAGAGCGAGGGATGGAGAGTGAGATAGTGGAGATAGTGTGTTTTTCAAGAGAGAACAAACTGTAAACACTATATCTGCCTCTATGAAATAATCATAATAAAAAGAAGAAAAAAAAACACTCCCACTCACCCCTCCCTCCGCAGGACTGGCTGCCCATTTCAGTTCTCCTGGCACTGTCCTGGTATCCAGCAGGGTCACTAAAATGCACACACATGGTCGGTATAATGATTAAAAAAAAGCCCATCAAAAATAGATTTAAAAAAGGATATTTTTTTTGGAAATGAGAACTATGCTACATTTTTATTTTGCTACAGTGTTATTTACCCCTGCAGGGAAAAACACACCATGTTTGGCACAGATTGACATGATTCATTTATTTGGAGTAAATACTGTCTGTCTGACACGATGTGGCCTACAATATCACTTTAGAAAGTAGAATGTGATATTTGCACCAAGACACAAATAAAAAGCATGGATTTGAAGGTTTAGAATATAAAGGTCTATTACACCAAACTGTACACTACAGTGTGCGCATGGAGCCAGCAGCATTGGTGACTGCGTTACAATACAAAGAGACAACCTGGAATATGTTAACTTCACATGGTTCTCTGTGGAAACCCGGAAAAACAGGGGAAATCCCCCCGAAATACAACTTTACTGCTGCACAAGTTTCTGCGTATCCGCCCCGCGCGCCTCCATCCGAGCACGCGCACGGAGCCTCCGCCGGCGCAAAAGCTGCGTCCCGCTCCACACTCACCTTCGTTGGGGGGATAAATCCTCGTCCTCGAACCCGAAACCACTGCTGTTATCCAGGTGAGGGTGTAAAACGCTCGCCATGCCCAAGCGGCCATGTGCTGTGCGTGTGTGAAGCGCGCGTGTCCCCCGTTGGCTCCGCGCGCTGCTTGAAGCGGCTCCATCCCGGTGGGAAAAGTGAGCGTGAATGAAAACAAGTGTGGGAGCGTGTTGGATACAGCGGCGGATACTGGGCGGTCTCTTCCACTCAGAT
>JAFBJQ010000960.1:60234-67734 GCA_016785345.1 Trinectes maculatus
TATATATAGTGGTTATTGTTGTAGACTTGGACTATTTCTAGTCTAATGGAAAACATCCTGTATACATGTCTGCTGACTGTATATGTTTGTGTTGATTTTAAAAAAAAATAATGGTGAAATTATTCCTTGCTTTTACATGAAGACCCTCCACGAGCTCCCTCTCTGGACCCCCACCACACTCTGAAACCAATATGATATCCAGCCGTGCACGTCATTAGTGACATATAGCAGTGATAACATTACGGTTGCCAGCAGGCATAAGGTCATAAACGTCTCCTACTTTTTTTTTTTAAACCGCACAGAACGTGGCAGGAATTTAAAAACCCGAACGTGTCCCAGTTTCCTGATCAGGAGAATCTGGATGCCTTCAGAGAAGCTGAGGCTGAGCGATGCTCTTTGTCCGGAGGTGCGTTTACAACCAGACGTGTGACTACAGCGCCACCTGTTGGTGCTTGTCGAGAAGGGGGCAGAGAGCCAATGAATGATGGGGGATATTTCAGTACATATCTTAAGCCTAAGGATAAGGAGCAATATTCCCCCGCCATCTGTCAGCCACAGTTTTTAATATTTCCATCTAGATAGTCTGAGAGGAGACACAATGGCGCAGGGCCGTGGCGTTGTGGAAAGTGTGATGGAGCTAAACAAAGAGCAGGCTCATGACCTGTCCTCCTACACGCTCCCTCTCTTAAAGACTCAAGAACAAGACTCTGAAAGACTCTGGTGAACAATCGGCACGTTGAAGCAAGCACTTTCATCACCACAGATTCAGTGGGGTTCTCCCCATTAGATATAAATGTTACCCGCATAAGGTCAAACAGATGTGTCTCACTTTGTTTACTTCCTGTTTAGCGTCTGATGACCTTTGCGGAAAACGACCAACAAAGATCACTGTATAGTGTATAGTTTGGCTTGTTTCAAACAGAGGCCTGTGTATGTGTGCGCCTGCATTTGCATGTGCGATTCTCCATCTCAGGCCCGTCTCCATCTCGCTTTGTGTCTTCCCAGTTGCTATGCCGAAACCATCTCGATCCCCCGTAAGGCATCATAATGGACCCAGGAAGAGCATCTGGCGCTTTGAAACGGCGAAAACGATCTCCCCACTCCGACCTGCCACTCTTCCCCTATCCACCATAATGCGTTTTCACATTTCATTCACCTCCATTGCCACGACAGACTGCGCAATCACAAAGACCCAATTAGCCAAGAGGGGATCACGATTTCGCTCTGGGAGCGGCGGACCAATCACATCATGTTCCGTACGGCGAGGGCCTATGGGGTTGCGGTGCAGGTGGGTGGGACATGGCTGTGGGGCAGTGGTTACACAGTGACAGGGATGGAGAGCGGTCCCTTGTTTCTGGTCATTTGTGTCACCAAAGTTTTGATTGATGACCGTCGGGATGTTTTTCCCACTCTCCCCTGAGATTCCCAGCCCCTCTAGAGGGGGTATCCACAACGGGCCCCCAACATCAAACCCTTTGGCCCTTAGCCTGATGCCACGCAAGAAACAGACAGACCGACACATACACACTCATATGTTTTGTTTGGTTTTGGGCCCCAGATGGCTCCTGCCCACACATCTGTATTGTAAAGCACTAAATATAGGCCCCGTTTGTGTTTTGGTTTGTATTTGGGCGAACGTGAAGCCGCAATCTTTCAGGCCCAACATCTCCAACGGTCTAATAGCGAGGAGGGAAGTGGAAAACACAGGAAGAAATCAAGCAAAGTAAATACCAAGTAGCTGAGCGTAAATGCAGGCATGTGTTGCGAGAGTGTAAAGAGAAAAGCCCGAGGGATGGTAGGTGTGTGGGCGGCTGAGAGAGACGAACAAAAGAGGCTGAGAAGAGAGATGAGGAGCAGCGCACTGCCAGTGAGGATTTGATTGGGTGGGTGGGTGGGCGGTGTGTGTGTGTGTGTGTGTGGATCTTCCCTCAAAGCCTCACCAAGATATTCCTGGAGCGAGTGAGGGTCTCATTTGGTTTGGAGTCCAACACGTACCTGCTCGTACCTGCTCCTCAAACCACTGAGTAGTCACACGACACATGGCTGATAGGTTGCAGGTTCTGTCACAGATAACAGAGTCAGAGTTGCTAAATGTGGACAGTGTGAGAGCGGCTGAACTCCTCGGGTCGACAAAGCGTCATTAGCATGTCAGAGGCGTTCTGTTTGGACCGGGCTCTCTCCAGAACAGCTGCTAGACTGGTGAATTACCCACTTCCTCTGTGTGTGTGTGTGTGTGTGTGTGTGTGTGTGTCTATATATGCATGTGCTCAGCGTAAACAAAGGGAGAAGCAAACAGAAGGCTTCATCAAAAACACCAAAACATCCAAAAGTGTCTGAAAGTGTCTGCTTGTGCTATGCCATGGCCCACGGGTGTCACTTTGATGACTGATGAAATCTACTCCAACGTTCTGCTTCAGCATGTATATGTGTGTGTGTGTGTGTGTGTGTGCACGTGTGCGCAGTGTGTTTGTGTGATGTGTGACTGCATAAACACGGTGTCGGCATGATGAGATGTTCCCAGCATCCATCTGTTCTGCTGGCGCTAACAGCCTCAGCGGGCTACAATAGAGGAGTGAGTGTATGGATTCTGCGATAACGTTTGTTTTCATCTTTGATTCAAACTCTGGTCAGGTCGTCTGTGGAGGTCTGAGGTCACGGCCTCTCGTGATCTTACAACACCTCTGATGGTCTCTGCGAGAGGATGTGCGAGTGCGTAGCAGCTGTGCGTCTTCCTGTGGATGTGGTTGCGAATGTCTGGGTTTGTGCCTTTGTGGACGTACACGAGTGTGTGTTCGTGAGAGAGAGAGAGAGAGGGAGAGAGAGAGAGCTCATTGTTCCGTTCCTCCTTATCTCTGGTCTCGGCAGACAGCCCGTGCTGTTTCCCTCACAGCGATGTGACCCGGCTGTGATACCACACAAGCCCTCGTCTCCGCAGATAACAGACCACCCTAAAAATACTCCTCTTTTTCACCACGCCGCTATCTTCACCTCCTCTCGCTGACTGTATCCCCTGGAGTCTCTCTGGCCAGGAGTGAGCTGTGCCAGAACAAAACACCTCTGGGCGCTTCCTAATGTCGCAGGGGTCTTTTAATTTTATATTTCCCTCATCCTTTTGTCTTTTGCTCCTCATCCTGTTGGCAGGCGGTGATGTTGCAGCGTTGGCCTCCACAGCAGAAAGTGCAACTTGGACTGTTACATCACAAGTTTTCTTACAATTTTCCACAATAATTCCTCATCCCCACCCCCCGCAGCTACTTCAGTCACCCACACTCTGGACACACAGGGCAGATGGGATGTAGGAGGAGGCGGCGAGGACAGACTTTGTCGGGCTCACATAATTGTACATCAAGTCATTTACCATCGCTCCTTAATAAAATATTGAAGAGTGCATTGTTTTCGGTGCCTCGGGGGCCTGGCGGTCTGGAACGGTGCTAATGATGATAAACTAGGCATTATTTTGGAGATCATGCTACAGCCAAGTGCTCTGAGAGCTTTTTCATCTCTCCACTGAGTCTCTCCTCGCTGCCTCAACACTCCTCTGCTGAGAAGTGCGTTTAAGGACAACGACTATTCCCCTCCATGCTGCTTTGAGGAAGTTTTTGCTCATTTAATCGCTTTTATTCCCAGCTCCTTTGCAACAGTTGACATTTGGGGGGACAAAGCTGTCATTTTTGTTCTTTGGCGTATGTGTGCGTGTGTGTGTGTGCGTGTGTGTGTGCGTGTGTATGTGTGCGTGTGTGTGTGTGTGTGTGCTTGCATCCTTGCCTTTCTTTTGCCCCAAACCCACGCAGGTGACCAGAGGGGGCCTTGTGTGGGTGGACAACTCAATGGCAACCCCCCACCCCCCACCCGTTCCCCTCACCCCATGTCCTCGCCCCTCTTTTTTGCCCTCTGTCCACCAGTATGGGTCCAAAAAGAGGGGTAGGGGGCAGGAAGAGAAAAACACCCACTCAAACACACCAACCAGTATTTCGCATCTGCCAGTATAACTGCTAAATATTACAATGACATCAGTCCTCTAAACTTCTTATGTTGATCAAGAACTATTTATCCTCAACATTTGATAAAGTAATCCTGAATTTTTTGGTATAGTCGTTGGTATGACTTAAATAACTTAGCTAATCTGTGATCAAGTTATTATTATTTCTTATTGTTATTTTTTTTTTAAATAGTGATTTTGGAGTTTGTAATGGGACTGAAAGATAAAGATTACAGATTTTATTTGACAGAGGATTAGCAGGGATTAAGATGTCAGACAAGACAACGGTCCACTTTACATTTGCCTTTATCAGTGCACACAAACATAAACACAAAGCCAACAAATATTTTCCTGTATTGTGTTCCTGGTAGTTGTTTGCTCTGTTTTGGTGACTCACAAAACTATCACTTTCGCACTGCTGAATTTATGCTTCTATGTTTCTGACTGATATTATATGGCATTGCTGAAAACAAATCCATTAGGGGCCTATGCCAACACTGCCCTCCACAGGTGAAGGTAGCAAAAAAAACTGCTGTTGGACATCATCGAATGTGGCATGAGTTTGTGTGATGTGCTAAACTGAGATGTGCGTGGGCCTGACTGACACGTGGGAGGACAGAACATTTCTCCAGAAGGGCACAAGTGGGGCAAGTCATAACGGGAACACGATAAGTGATTGTCTCAAACTCTCCCGACATGACAGCGCGCAAACCGCCACAGCTATTTAAAGCTCGTGCATCAGACAATATGATGTTTATGTTTATGGTGTTCAAACAAAAACAAGGAAGAAGTGCAATTACATCACCGTAATCTTTATATAGAGAAAATGTATATGTCCAAACATCAGCTGAGCTGCCTTTAAAAGTCAGCTGGCTGAGATGTAATCAACTTACTGACTGATCTGTTTAGTGTGGTTCCAGAAAACCCACCTCACGGTGAATGTAAAAAATCATGGTCCATTCATAACCACAGAAAAAGTAGTGTTTATATTGCAAAACAATAACAATTCACAACTTTACTTTATAATGGATTTAAAACTTCAGATTTTTTGCCTATCTAGGTCAGCTGAGTAACATTTGGTGTTGTCAGCTTTTTGCAGCCCAAGTAGGTCATGTTACCAAGGAAGGGGTTTTTGACAAACCTCTTGTACTCCATCAGGCCTAACCACAAAACAATCACAAGACTGTTGATTATGTAAAACACCCTGACTATAGCTTTAAGCTACACAATTAAATCACGACGACGGACATCGCAGTGAAAATTGTCAACACTGTGGATAAAGGGAATATAAAATGTCACTAATGTCATTAAAGTGTAGGTACGCAGGCAAAAGTATGGTGTTAAATGTGTCTCAATTTACTAAGGAAAAATCCAAAATGAGAAAGCGTTTTGTTGTATATTAACCAAAAAGTATAAACACTGATTAGAGTCATCAACGTCTCTTCACCAATTCCATAGAAATAATTTTGTCGGCGCACAGAAATAAATCTTGTCGTTACATAACGGCACACTTGAGTCTTAATTTGTCATCAAAGCGCAAGTCTGCAACTTTCCGTGCCATGATGTAATTACGGGCTTCCTGTCCTCAATTTGGGAGCCACAGGTTGGCTCGTCGAGGAGTGCATTATGTATATATATACACGTGGTTATGTACGCAATAAGATATCTGCTCTTCCTCACACTGTCAACATGGCTCCCAGTGGTACGATCGCCATGACAACTGTTCTCCTTTGCCTCACACTGGCACTACTCTGTCCAGCTCCAGCTAACTGTAAGTTTATTTCATCACACCTCACTGCTTGTCAGATGTTACTGTATGTTACAATTAATCGAGCTGATCGGTCATTGATAATGTGGTGTGTGTTTGTGTGCTGTAGGTTCCCCGAAGGGCAGATCGTGTTGTACAAGGTACAACAGGAAGCCAGTGCCCTTCCAGCGTATAAAGGGCTTCAGAGAACAAACCATCAAGGAAAACTGCCACATCGAGGCGATCATGTAAGACTCAATCCTACCACACCATCACAACACCACTCCTGCACACACCCACTTGAATATGACAACTAAGTAACTACAAAGTCAGGATTTATTTTTATTATTTCTTTGGAAAATGTCCAGCTTTAGGAATCACACTTTTCTGCTGTCAAATCTATTTGAATTCTCTATAGAAGACATATCCCAACAAATACGTGTAAAACTATTCTGAGCTGCTCACTAAGACAGATTAAACTCAATCAATCAATACACAGCGTATCAAAGTACTATTTTAGCAATACTGTCTGAAATGTGTCAATATTACTGAATACCATCAAACTTGGCTCACTCAGATTAACAGAAACAAGTGTTTGTAGCGAGGATTGTAAAAAAAAACATATAGGTTAGAGGTATTTCTGTATTGAAAGTACAGTACAAAGTACTGCACCGAAGTATAAAACAACTTGTGCCTTCATTGCAGTTTCTACACGGTTAAGAATCATGAGATATGTGCAACACAGAGGGACGAGTGGGTGAGAAAAAGTCTGGAATTACTCAGGTGTGAGACTCCTATTCAGTTTTAAATATTAAGCTTAACCTCAACTTTAAAATCAGGACAAGCGACGTGTGAAAGAGGATTTATCGTTCTTTTTTTTTTCTATTTCATAGCTCCAAACTGAAGAAGATGTCCAAGGCCGACTCAGCCGCACATGAAACTCGACCGAACAAAGGTGAAAATCCTTCATTCAGTGATGGAAGTGGATCATTCGTCACCACCACAGAAAGCTATCGTAACAACACTGAAAGTTTCTATTAGCAAAAAAAAAAAAAAAAAAAACGAAACATCTTGTGGCCTTAGAAAAGCACAATTATGAAAAGCACATTTGAAAAAAATGCTTTGGAAATGTAATTTGCAGTAATAAAATCATTTCAGAGATACTAGCCTAATTGCTTTTACTTGGCTAAATAGATGCAGCATCTGTCACAATACTTGGTTATTGTGAATAACAGCTTTTATACTGCTGGTGTAGATTATAAGTGTTGAGTGGTTTAATAATCATATTTCTGTGAGCTTTTTTTTCCCCGATCATGCTTTTCTGATCAAGTTATTTTTCTGCCTAATCATATTAATCAGCAAAACCAACAAATACATCTCTGCTCACAAATATATAAATGCTCTAATCCCACACTGTTGTCCACATTAACTTCATCAAACTGCAAAACCGAAATGTCTCATGTAACTATCACTGTCACCATGGCAACCATGCTTGTGAAATAAACGTGAGTGATTGCAGAAGGCTTAGTTCCGTCAAGTTCTGTTTTCAGTGGAGCGACATCTGGGGTGCTCAAAAAAGGATGCTGTGCACAGTGCATCAGCTGGAGGCTGAAGTTATCAATAAGCTGCCCTCTGAGGTCATGCATATGCATGACCTGGCTGATGGGGTGGCAGCCTTGAGCTGCTGACTCCCTCAATGACACACAATCCCTGAAGATCCTGCAGTAATTTCAAGTCTCCACGAGATGGCAGAATCGCTCTGTAGTAAGTTTAG
>JAFBJQ010000960.1:72734-75417 GCA_016785345.1 Trinectes maculatus
GTGACAACAGCTGGACATTGGTCCCTGGGCTAAACAAGACACACATAGAGAAAGAAACATTAAAATCCCCTGATTTCACGATCAACATTTAGACAATACCTGCAAAGGCGTTTAAGCTTCGTGCTTCGTGTTAATACTTACTTGCGTGGACCACGCTCATCCATGCAGCGATGCAGAGAAGAGTCGCTGGCACCAGGCTGGTTCTCATCTTCAAAACGACTTGATGGCCTTGTCCTTCGGTGGCTGTCTAAAGGTTTTTCTCTCCACAAATGTCTATCACTCACAGTAAACAATAAATTCTTGTCTCAGTCTCGTTCACGCAGCTGGTAGCTCAACATTCAGTAAAGTTCTCTCTACGCGTACGAGTCTTCACCGTTTGCTTTTGTTCTTATTTAAGGCCAGCCTTTCTGACGCTCCCCCACCACTGATAGTCACTGTGGCCACACGGTGGGGAGAGGAAAGAATTAGTTCTCCGTTTACCAGCTATACATGAGAAACATATCATCAACCACAACTCTGCCCACAGAGTCTAAACCCAGCAGCCCACTCCAGAGTACAAACCCTAGTATACGCAATGTATGCATGTGTACACAAACACAGAAACTCATCAGCTTCCTCTCCTCTCATGCTGAAAACCACAGGCTGCATTTTCTTTAACACTCGCTGCTACTACGCAATATGAATATGAACGTAGGTAAATGGTAGATTAGCTCTGGGGAAACTTCTTGCTTGTTAGTTAAGAGGAATGATACATAAGTGATTAAAATTATTACAAATATTACAAATGCTTGAACTAGGTTTAATTCAACATTGTTTTTTTTTCCTTGTTTTGTTCTTGTCTGCGTTGCACATTAATAACACTGACTACAACTTTCATTTGTAATTTGCTGAACACATTTGCAAAGCAAATCAAGCACACTGGGCTCAACTGTGGTGACCTTTGACATGTGAGTTTGGGATTCTTGACGATTTTTATCAGTGTATTTCACCTGATAAAAATCACATATTTTTATATCAAACTTGAGATGCAACACAGCAAAATACTGTAATTTAGGTAATATGTCAGGTGTAATGACATGAGCGCAAACAATCCCAATACGATGTCCTCTGTGTGAACACAGAGAGACTATGTGAAAGTAACTGTGGTGTAACTGAGTGTGCATGACCTTTCATGAAAGAGAAGGCAGCTTTTGGTGGTTACAAGACAGTTTTAGTTTTATTCCACAGTCAAAATTTCCAAGAATAACGGATATATTAAACATGATGATGGAGAAGATGATGATAAGTCAGTTTATATAGCAGTAGAAGAGCATGTATTGAGGAGAGCCAGTCCAACACTGGTGTGCACTGTGGAGGAGACAGTGACAGCAAGCCAACAGTGTAATGATCTAACTTAAACTGACAATGCAAAAGAGGATGGATGATTGAAAAACCGAAAAGACAGAGAGTGAAAAAAAATCTATGAAGACCATCTGGGCATAAGAAAGGAGCTGAGAAATGAACAGAAACATTGATAATAAACACTGAGACACAACAGCTGTCAATCAGAACTAACTTTAGAGGCGGATGGACGTAAATCTACAAGCTCTGCAATGACAGCAAATAATAACTGGCTGTCCACCCACTGTTAGAACGATAAGGAAGTGCTCTCTTCATGCCCTTGACTCCTTCAGTCAACAACAGTAAATCCGAAGGGACACAAACGCCTGTTATCCCAAACCATTAAAATCAGTTCAACCTCGGCCGGTGCCAAACAAAAAGTACAGTCAAATGCACAAACCCACACAAGCACACATGCTAGCAAACGCACACAAAATGACCTGCCTGTACTCTCTGAGCTCATATGGACACACAAACACGTTTGCATTTCTCCACGCCCAATATCCAAGTCTTATCATTATCATCCCTGTGGCTGGTCAGAGGAGAAAATACACTGCTGGGTTTATTTGTCGCCTCGCTTATTCATTAGTTGTTGTCCTGGGCAGCAGCCAGGACTGTTGGTTCACTGACGGCGGCGTAGCTGATTGGAATTAGACTCCTGATAAATCAAGAGAGTGGAACGTAGTGTCGCAGGAAATTACAATCAATACCCACTCTCATATCCTCATCCGACTGCAAATGCGAATGAGAAACACGTCGATGAGTCCCCGCGCTTGGCCACGAAGACATGCAAAAAAACATGTCGCCTACAGTATTTCCACATGGGCAATGAAATTTTTATTTTTTTTTATTTTCTAAATCATCAATACACACAACAGAAAATGTGGGGAAATGAAGATGGCAGACCAAAACTTTGTTACCTTACTAATTACATTCACACACACACCTGTCCAGCTCTGTTCCTGAAATGAAACACATCAGTGGCTGTTACACACTTCAAACAAGTCACACACTCACACACACACAGTTACCCAAGCAAAGACGCAATGTGATTGGCATGGCATGATTGAGAAGAGCAATGAAAGGATGTCTCATCAGATGGATATATTTGGGCTGCGTCTGCCACTTCTGTTTAATGAAGAATCAGATCCAGACAGCTCAAGGTTTAATCTGATCTTTTATCCGGCACTGACGAAGTTTATTGATTCATCTCAGAAAGATAAAGATATGTGATTCTTTTCATCCTTTCTGTCGAATTATGACGATCTGGCAGCATGATTAACTTTCTCCCCCCCCCTCCCCC
>JAFBJQ010000960.1:78411-85911 GCA_016785345.1 Trinectes maculatus
CACCCCCCCCCCCCCTTTAGACTTACAGGAGCACGGTCCTTCACTCGCTTCATCTCTACCTTTCAATTTGTCCGCTTTGATGCTACAGTCCATTCAGTGCGTATCTCACCCTGTTGCTTCATGTTTCAGTCTCTTTAGAGGATGAGCACTGGCTCTGTCTGTCAAGCACATGTCCCATGACTGCCCTTTTCATCCCCACCACCACCACCACAACGTCTTTGTCATTACGCCCACGTAGATTGCCCCCCCCCAGCCTTTGAAACTTTCTTCCTACAGCCATCTCTTCCCCCTGTGACACCCCCTTATTCGCCTCTCTGTTGGGTTAAGCAGGGTCATATCAAAGCCTTAATCCCTAAAAGTGTGTGTGTGTGTGTGTGTGTGTGTGAGAGAGAGAGAGAGAGAAAGGACGGTCCCTCCAGCTCCAGCTAGATTATTCTAAGTTCCTGACCTCTGGGTGGTGAGAGGGGCCCGTGTTTGGAAACACAGGCACTTGTCTTTGTCTGTCGGACCCAGCGGGGGAGCTCGACCAGGGGCCTCTCTTGTCAGGCGAGTCCACGGACCCTCTCGGCCTGCTCTGGGCATGTCTGTCCTCTGATCCTTGCCTCTACCGTGTTAATATTAATATGCTGTGAATACGATGACAGCTGGTGGGGCAGGAAAGTACTCCCTGGATACACACACTCAAACACGCACGCACAAGTCCACAGGATGTGTTTGGCTTGCAAGCGAAAACATTGATTCTGAGTCCCCTCACTGTGAGCCAATCTGGCCTCAATAGACATTCAAGTGTATCTGCTTGATCTGATGTTTCCCCGATAAGAGAGATTCCTCCCGGGGTGTGTGTACGCGTGTGTGTGTGTATTGATTTGTGGGTGACATGGCACTATAGATCTTAGGCAGCTGCTAAGAGTTTAAATGAGGCATCACAGCATATCATTAAAGTGCCTGATAATGCCAAAGGAGACTTTGGTAAAATGTTTCTTTCCCTATTTTTCCTGGCTGCTCCCTCACTGACTGTAATTATTATTATTATCCAACCATAGCATGATTGCAGATTTGAATCACCAACACGCTAACACGTCCACAATGTCTTTGTTAACATGTTTTGTTTAATGTTTAATCATGTTCACCATATTAGTTTTGCTTGTTAGCACGGTGGTTGAAATTTGGGGATGTAATTAGTTTTGCAGTCACATTGTCCTCAAGGAAATTAAAATGAAAGCCAATGAGCTATTTAGCTTTATTCGACAACAGTGGTGAATGTACATAAAATTAGGAAGACACAGATAGAGGTTGCCATGATCACCCAGGGGTAGAATAGGTCCCTAACACCCCCTATCTGCTCATAACAGCGTTGCGTTCTAATGTGAAGTAATGTAATGTAATTTTATTTAGCGGTAATGGACAAAACATTTATTCGCCAACTGCCATTAAACAACACAAAAAAAACACACACAGAGTAAATGATGCACAGATGACCGGTATTATGTTTACACAGCTTTATATGAGGAACGCCGACATGCCAGAGTCAGACAGGATTCCACACGAGCACGGGAAAGGTATGTAACCAGAACCATCACGGGATGATGTCTGTCCTGATGCAGCACATCTGCACTGAATCGCATCAACTGCCCCCTTCACATAAATCTACATGACTGTTGTGATTCCTAAAATAACAACAGCCTTTAAGGCCAGTTCAGCACCACCACCACCATTTACTTCTACCACACAGGGTGTCTTTTTATGCATGTATGTGTAAAGGAGCATGTAAACACATACGCACGCACACACACACAGATGTGTGGTTATGAGCGGCATTACCGCAGGTAATGTAATCATCGCACAGACAGAATGATGTGTTTATATCAGCGAGAGCGAGACAGGGTGGAGGGAGTGAATGGAAAGGTGCGAGACGGAGGTGAGTACAAACATGACATTGGGGGGGGAAGTGGCGAGGCAGCAGCGATGAGGTGAGAGGGTCTGACAGGATCAGAGAAACGTACGCAACAAGAGCCATAATGAGAACGACTAAAAAGTGGATGACAAACGATGGGAAAGAGAGCAGAAGACAGACGAGAGGAGGGAGTCTGGCTGTCAATCAGATTATCAGCCAATCAACTGGCAGGGGATTGCTTCGACCTGAAGCCTGGCAGATCACATTCCCGCCCACACACGCTCGCACACAGACACATTCGCAGACGCACTCAGCATCGTTTCACACTAACATGGAGATAAATGTGTCTCACTCGCATCCAGTCTGGTGTTAAGTGCACGTATTAGGCCGATCAGCATTCATGTACGGGCTCCTTGTGTGTGTGTGTGTGTGTCAATGTGTGTGTCTGAGAGTAAGTAAGTGAATGAGTAATGAGCGGTGATGGATGGACGATAATGCACATTTACTCTCTCTCAACGGGGCTGGATGTCTTGCCTGGCTTGCATACACATACACATACACATACACACACGCAAAATGATGTTTGATAATACACATACACATACACATACACATACACATACACACACGCAAAATGATGTTTGATACGATGGCGCTTCTATTTTTTACTGCGTACCATAAATAAATCTGTGCCGGGATCCTCTTCCTATACAGTATGTTGTCTCTACATTTATCTCCTTATCATGAATGTTTGTGTTTCTCTCTCTCTCTCTCTCTCTATCTGTCTCTCTCTCCCGTGCTGTCTGTCTCCTAGTAATGGAGCTAATTTGTTTAGCGCACACAGAGAGTGTCCGTCCATTAGTGCAGGCCTGTCAGTGCCAAGAGAGATGGTGACAAATCACACCAACGTGGGTATCTACTCTGTGTACATGATGTTCTGTGTGAGGGAGAGGCGACAGAAGAAGCCACACTTCTGTAGAAAACTTTGATTGACAGTGAGGCCTTTTTTAAAAAATTGTAACTTTGAATCAACTGTTTCTATCTATCTATCTATCTATCTATCTATCTATCTATCTATCTATCTATCTATCTATCTATCTATCTATCTATCTATCTATCCATCCATCCATCCATCCATCCATCCATCCATCCATCCATCCATCCATCCATCCATCCATCCATCCATCCATCCATCCATCCATCCATGGTCAGTTTTCATTGATTGCGAAATCACTCCACTGTTTGAGATGGACACAGTTGAGATTGTGAGACACTGACGGCTCTTCCCCAGCAGACTTACAGTAACTCTGCTTCCTCTGAGATCAGCTATGCCCGACAGCGTTCACTTTGCCTACGAGTCAGCATTTTATCAACACGTGACTGTGTGTGTGTGTGTGTGTGTGTGTGTGTGTGTGTGTGTGTAGGTCTGAGTGTTTATGTTAATGTTTTGGTTTCTCGTCACCAGGTGAAAGGACATTTGGAGCAGTGTGAAATTCATCACTCTGACTCTCTGTTTGTTTGTTTGCTTCTCCGTCTGCATAGCTGCCATCAGCCTCCAGCACATCCACCCAAACTTTGGGGCTCTCTTTTCCTTCCCTCTATCCCTCTGTGTCTTCCTCCCTCTATCGCCTCAGCTGAATGTCTATCTGGAGTTAGGGGGACTCCAGAGACCTGATGCAGAGATACTTTGAGAACACTGTCCATAAACTCGTGCATTTTAATACTGATGGCTGTGATCAAAAATCCTAACCTCACTCTTGGCTGTGCTGCTGCTTTGAGCGAGTAAACATACACATGCATGTGTTGAGGGAGACTGGTTGTGTCTTTGCAGATGGCGGCCTCAGAGACTGCGTGGTGGGGGGATGCTGAAGGGGGCTCCAGGCCCACGTATGCAAGTGAGACAGGGAGACAGACGGGGGCAGGGAGGGCTTTGTGCACCAGCCCTTTCCCACACTCCCTTTCACCTTTTGTTGTATGGCAGCGCTGGAGCACTCTGACATGACGAATTGCTCTGCCTGCCTAACTGAGGGAAAGCAAGAGTAAAGTGAAGTGGAATGGTGTGTGTGTGTGTGTGTGTGAGAGAGAGAGAGAGAGGGAGAGAGAGAGAGAGAGAAAACCTGATTCAGCTTCCCATCTACTGTCCTGCACTTCTCCGCTCTTCTGTCACCAGTCTCCAGCAGAGGAGTCAAGGTTTCATCACTTCCAGCACAGGAAGGGCAGATTCAGCGGCGGACGAGCCAGACGCAGGCAAACGCACCAACACACCCGCGCACATGCCCGCATTCACACTAATGCCTCTGCCCAAATGCCAGCACCAAGCTGTTGCCCATAAAGCCTTCAGGCTGTCACAATGGAGACATTACCACATGAGTGAGTGGTTTTGAATGGGGCTAAGGGTGTGTGTGTATATAGTGCGGTGGCTTCGGGGGGTTGTTGCTGGCAAGGCAGACGACCCTGTCATCACCTCGACCCCTCGTCAAACAAGTGAATGGCACATGTGTGCCACACAAAACACTCGCACACACCCCTGCCGCGCTGCCTGTTGCACTCATCCAAGTTTGTAACTATCCCCTATCTCCCTACAGACCGGAGCTGTAGGTCTGCGCTGTGGTTGTGTGTTTGTATATTAAGGAGAAAATAATAAGGGGTGAATGTTGAGGGGGAAAAAAGCTGACCCGGCGAGGCCGAGCCGGGTGAGGGGTGAGAATGTGGGGGTCAAAAAGAGGAGGGAAAAACGAGTGAAAAGGACCCTCTTTCCAAAACGAGTCAAAGGTTAGGAAATCATCACTGCTTCCACGTGGAAATAAGCTATGAAACGTTAGGTAGATGCATGGAGTAAACATGGCGTAAGTAAACATGGCGTAAGTAAACATGGCGTAAGTAAACATGGCGTAAGTAAACATGGCGTAAGTGACACATTTCAGGACCCTGTAACTCGCTGCATCAGCCTTAAACACCTTCATGCAACAACAATGTTTTACACTGGTGAGATCAGTCCTCCACAAGGCACGCAGGATGTGAGTGTTTGGGTGCATGCATGTGTGTGTGTGTGTGTGTGTTCATTTGTGTTGTGGGGGGAGTGAAAAGGGCTTAAGGGGCCGAGTCATGCTGTCAGCGCTGGAATGCATGACTGCAGTGTTTTGTCGCTGTTAACGTTTAAATGCAGCGTCATGGCAGCAGAAGAAGAAGAAGGAGGAGAGGAAGGGCTGAGGAGAAGGAGGACAAGGAAAAAAAGACTAGTATCTCCACACCACCCACCCACACCAACACACAGATACACACACACACATATATATAATGAAGAAATTAGGTCATTCAAGTAAAGCCATTGCAGGGAACAAATCATCATCATCATAATTGGACCCTTAACAAATCTGCAGAGGTGGCTGCTTCTTTCTCTCTCACACACACACATACACACACACACAACACAATAGCTGGTACACACTCCTATAGCTACATGCATGGCCGGGAGGGGGTAAAACAGAATTTCAGCATAAATCCAAGTGTGTCTGACACTTTTATAGCTCATTCAGCCGCTTCATTTGGGACAGAAGCGTGATGGAGGAACGTTACCAGTGGTAAATATAATTGTGGTCACGATCTTTCTATAAATCACGGCGTGATCACATCTCGTTTGCCTGCTGCTTGCAGGGGGAAAAAAATCCTTGTGCATCAGGTGACCTATAGGATCTTTCCTATTCCATTATTTAAAAGGCTTCTGTGCGTTCACAGCAAAAAGAATGCCAGTTTATACATGAAAACTCCAATTTCACCCAATTTATAAGTATAACTACAGAGTTAAAGGAATAGTTTCACATTTAGGCTTATTCTCTCGCTAGCTGAGGGATATATGAGTCTCTCCTGTCTGTACTGCGGGGGTTTTGCCACTGTCAGTGGTCTGTGATGAAGCAGTGGTAGATTGAAAGGTTGACCTTGCACACTCTCAGCTTTCCCTCACACATTTCATATGACAGGCTGCACACATTACTTATTCAGGTTTAAAGACAGCCCACTTGAGGCATGCCAACAGTCACACTCGCATTCCCGACATCCCAACTGCAGTCAAATACATGTAACGTAGGCTGAATAAATCTCCATAACGCATTTGATTGGAATCTGTTGTGCATGTCAAAGTTGCCTACTACTGGTAGCATCTGCAGGAACCATATCAACAACGGGGCGAAACCAGAGAGAGGGTTGAGCCGGAGCTGACACTAATCCAGTAATTGCCTTGTGCCCATGTCGCTTATCAAAATAATTGACAGGATTTTCTACAGCGAGATGGGAGTGTTTATCCCGGTGTTACCAACTGCTGGATGGAGATCCAAACAATGCTGGATCAGTAATGAGGAGGCTGGTTCTGCAATGTGGTTCTGGCCCAAACCCCGCAAAACATTGTGGAATGGCTATCACACGTGGACACTGTCATTGTGTAGCCATAATGTGAATACTTCCTGAGATAATCAATATTTGTGCTGCAGGTGGACATCATGGTTCAACAATGCTCCTGAGGGTCATACTAACAATGTCACTCATATAAATATATAAATACAACAGCTAATAAACAACAGATTAATTTTTTTTAAACATTTTCTCTTAAAATGAACCGATATTATAAAACTGTAATTATACAATTAGAATAATCAACCCTCATAAGCTGTTTGTTTGGGGGGACATTTATATAATAACATCACATTTGAAGCTCCATTGCTTCCTGTTTATTATTATACTTTCATTATGTCCTTGAAACACTATCGATCCCGTGGTTTAACGATGATATTTTTTAGTCATCATTGATGATAAGTGACTTGTTTCAGACTCATTGTTGTGTTGCTGTGTGGATCAGTCTCCCAGGAGCGCTGATACCACCACAGCCTGGCGGCTGATTGACAGGACTCGGCTGAGTGTGGACCCTCCTTCCCAGCGTCTCCACCTCTCTCTCTCCCTCTCTCTCTCTCCCTCTCCCTCTCTCTCTCTCTCTCCTCCTCACTCGCAGGGCTGCGCTCACTGACTCCACACCGCCGACAGGGATGCAGCGAGGGCGCAGCGCACCGTGAGAATGGCACCACCACCACCACGCGCCCTGTGGATCTATCCATCCCCTCTCCTCCTCCTCCTGTCCCCGCTGCTCCTCTTTCACGCGCTAGCGCCGTGTCGGGCCGTGAGGATTTACCCGGAGAATGAAGGTGGGTGTCCTGACGGGCTCGTGTTCACCTCCGCTGGGGGAGATGGGAGATGGTGGTAGGGGTTGGGGGTGGGGGGGGCGACTCGGGTTGTGCGCTGCATCGGCGGCCGGGGAGGGAGCGCAGCGCAGCGGCGGAGTCTGAAGCGCTGGGCTCGGTCATGAATGATGCAGGAAAAAAAGCGAATATATATATATATATATATATATAAACAGAAATGTGCCCTGACATGCTGGAGATGGAGAAGACTGATGGAGAAACATCACATCACATCACATCTGTGTGTGACCCCCTCCTCCTGCACTGGAGCAGACTAACTTATTATGATGATGCCAGAACAACACTGACATCTCTGTCCAGAAGAGCTACAGATGTTTTACTGATAAAACACTTGACAGATGTTTGCTTTGTTGCTTTCTC
>JAFBJQ010000960.1:88411-90911 GCA_016785345.1 Trinectes maculatus
TCTTGTCGTCTCATTTTCTATCCATCTTTCTCTGGCTCTTCCACTGACTGTCAACACTGGAACAGGAGCAGTGAGCCACTGTATGTTTACTGTAATGAGGCCGAGCTCCTATATCTGCTTTAACACAGGTCCATACACCTAAGCACATACACTATATACACACACATTTACACACACACATACACTTATTCCACCCTAATGTATGGCTGGGGGGCAGTAGGTGGTCTGAGTCTTGAGAATAGTGTCACGTATTCCTGGGGCTGGCTGATAGATGGGGTTATAGATACAGCTCAGGGACAGAGAGTGATTCTGCTGTGAGGGCCTCTCCTCAATGTGTGTGTGTGTGTGTGCGCGCGCGTGTGTGTGTGTGTAAGTGTGTGTGTGAGTCAGAGAGAAGGAGAGAGACAAAGAGCGGTGGAGAGGCAGAAATTATATGAAAGAGACAAAAACATAGATACAAAGAAGAACGACAAAAGGAACAAGGAAAAAAGATTGATATATATTAACCACGGACTCATATTCAAGTCATCTCATTCAAGATCACTTTGCTTTGTTTTTTCAATATACATTTCCTTTTGTTTTTTTTTTTTCTGCCAAGACTTAGATTAGAAATTCAATACCGCTCTGCCGGCTGAACAGAAACCACCGCCGGAAGCTACTTAACTATGCTTCATATAAAGGCTGAAAACAGGGGGAAGAGTTGAGTCTGTCTGACCAACAAGAAAAAAAAAGAAGAAATCCACTTCACTTTAAAGCTCACAAAACGATCATACTTTGTCAAATCGGAGTTTAAATGGGTGACTATTTGGGGCAGCTTGTTTTGTTGTTTTGTTGTGAGGTTTTTCGGGGGACAACACTGTGCGCACAGGCAAGATGTAAGCACACAATCAAACCTAACGCCGCAAATTGTTGTTCACATCGCAGTGTGATTTTGTCCAGATTGAAAAAAGGGGACAGAGGAGCCAGAGGTTACCAGAGGTTACAGACAAGCCAGTCCTGCCCCAGGTCTTTATGCTCAGCTCAGCATCTCCTCGCTCTGACTGCCTCGACCATACAGCCTGGACAGTACCACTGACGTCCTCGTAAAATCAAATTAATGCGACAACTATTTAGTTGCGGTCACATAAAAGCGTCTGAATATATTATATCAATAAACATGCACATGTTTTTGGAGTAGTAGCTGGATAAATGTATGTGTATATAATTAATCACACAGTCAGTGTGTGCAGAGGAAAGCAACAGATCTTGACCATAACAGGTTCTATCGATTTTCCCTTTGGGAATGTGTCTTAACCAGATACGACAGAAGATACAAGCCCAACACGTTTTAGGCTCGGACGATTCCTGTCAGCCGGAGAGCTCATTAACGTCACAGGAAGTCCTCGCTCCGCATGTGATGTCTGAAGTGAAGTTTAGATGCGTGTGTGTGTGTGTGTGTGTGTGTGTGTGTGTGTGTGTGTGTGTGCGTGCCCCCCCCATCTGCCTCTGCGTCTGCTGACCCTTTCACCGCCTCCATACAAGCCCTTAACCACTGATCACATCACTGATCACTGGGCCTTGGCCAATGCCTTAACACCACCTTCATCCCTGCACACACACACACACACACACACACATATATATAAATATACACACATGCACACAAATTCTTCTGCGTTCTCTTATACCACCCACCCCTGCACCTCCTGTCCCCCGCCTCCATACAAGCCCTTAACCACTGATCACATCAGTGATCACTGGGCCTTGGCCAATGCCTTAACACCACCTTCATCCCTGCACACACACACACACACACACACACATATATATAAATATACACACATGCACACAAATTCTTCTGCGTTCTCTTATACCACCCACCCCTGCACCTCCTGTCCTGACCTTTAAATTGGCTAAATTGAATTTGGTTGAATCCTCAGCTTCAGCCACACACACACACACACACACACACACACACACACCCCAACCCCCCACTCTCCACTCTCTGTTTTTCTTTTGTTGTTTGCCGTGGGAGTTTCTCTCGTGCCATGATTGTGAAAAGCTGCATTAGGCTGCTTCACAAACAAGCAGCAGAGGATTTGGGTCAGCTGGAGATATGTTTGCTGACCAGTGCTGCGGCCTTTTCTCTGCTGATAAAATGACACCTGAGAACCGGGGAATGTGAATTTAACCGTTAGCCCCCAAATATTCAGACACATTGTTGTTACCGTTCAGAAAGGGTTTTTTTTTTTCCTTATTTGTTTCTGAAAAATGAAAATCTTAACTTTGACACCACTTTTCCCATTTTTACAACCATGACCAGCCCTAACATAAGGGACCTTTAACGGCAGCCCTGTTTGTCTGCTTGTGTCTTCTTGACATTTTATGGAGAAACATAGAAAACACAGGGACGTTAGCTGAAGCCTGGAATACATCGCGGCACATCCTCCCCATTTATCCTTCTTAGCTTCAGTGTTTTGCTTCTTAAACTTGATCCGTGTATCTGTTTACAACTGGATGG
>JAFBJQ010000960.1:95911-102263 GCA_016785345.1 Trinectes maculatus
GGTTGTTTTCTCAAGCAATCGAGGGTATCAGGTTCACTTAATTGAAATGCGATGACTGTATAGCCATATTGTAGATGTTTGCGTATGTGTCTGTTTTTTTTCTCTCTCGCTGCACTGAGGTCCTCATAGACGAGCAGAATGTTTACCATCTGTGGCTAAGCCAAAAGGTTTAGTCTGGTTTTGAATGGAAGGGTACACAGGTTAGCTTAATTGAAAGTATGGCTCGGCCCGAAGTGGCTCAGAGGAAGAACATGTGCTGCTCGTTTACCCTCAGAGAAACGTGTTGGCTACAAAGTGAAACATATATAATGAACTCCATCCTGTATATCTTTATTCATGAGCTGTCATCATAGTGGGGACCTGGCATCTCCTCCCTGAGTGTGCACAGAAAATGAGAGAATACTGGCTCATTGGGCCTCCACAAACCCCCTGTGTTAAATAAACAGCATCAGCTGAGGCACAGAAGAAGAGCATTTTGTTTTAGTGACTTTCCTTTTAGGCTAAGGTGCATGCTTTATCAGCTGTTTTATCTAACAACGCTTATTAAATTGGCCAAAGCTGGTTAAGTTTTTGCTTTCATGGTTGTTTTCAATTTATGAGTACATTGCGGTGCGTAGCCTCAAACGAAAAGTGGTATAGATAATGGATGGATTGATGGGTTGTGGTATGTGAAGCTGATTTTATCCCCCTCTATAAAATCAATCCTTTCCATTTGTTTTGTTTTTTTCTCTCTATTCAGTGTCGGTTGGAAGAGACAAATGCAAAGGGCTAAATTGCATGAAATAACCAAGCAAATGGCTGCATCTGCCGCTCCGGTTTGCTATGGCGTAGAAATAAACGTTTTGTTTCACATAAAATAGCTTGAGGGCAAATAGGCTTAAAGCAACATGAGCAGCAGAAGAAACACAGGGGGAGATGAACTGAAAGCAATGCGTTATTTGTGCCCATTTTAAAAGATCAACACAAAATTTCATAGCCGCAAGTTAATTTTGACACCCTGGCATAATTTCAATAAAAACTCAAGGCGTATCATGGATTTTGTTTGAAGCCATGGCCTCCAATCAATGTCCCATCACCATCCCTGTTTTTACTTTTTCCTTTCAAACGCAGGAGCTTCACGAACCAAACACATCTATGGATACACTACAGGAGAAAGATAGGCAGCGTCATATGAATGCTTCATTCACAGATAATGTTTTTTATAAAATAAAAAAACAACAACTGCTGTGACCAGAAATGATGGTAATGTTAAAAAAAAGGATGGAGAGTGATGGACTGAGAGAGGAAAGGCTCTTATGTTTCCATATCAGGGGGATTATCTAGTTGACCTTTGAACCTGAAACCTGTGGATTGGACTCACTGAGAGGCATTTCCCACCATTCTGCGACCACTGTCGATGTGAATTAGTCCAAAACCACACTTGACCCTCGAAGGTCACGCTTAATCCAAGCTGTGCGGGGTTGGATGTGCCTGAGAGCGAGACTGAGCGGAGCGACCCACTTCTGTCACCGGGCAGGGGTGTTCCTCATGAGGGACACAAAACAGAACATCTTAATGATGTTTGAAAATGGGAGGCCCCTCCGTATCTCAACTCCCCCAGTGGTGCCCCCTTCCTCCTCTTCATCTTCCATCTTTGTTTTCCCTCCCCTCTCGCTGTCTTCGCCGCCCTCGCCAAGCCTGAGTTTGGAGGCCAATTACGTCCTCGTAAGCGCACCCATCAGATGATTGCAGGAGGAGGGATATTATACTAAGCTGATGACTGGTTGAACTCAAACCCAAATCTGACATCTCTGCTTCACTTCAAAGCAATCAAGCTGGCTCTGTGCTGATTGGCCAAGGTATCTGAGGGTTCAGGGGGGAGGGTTGTATTCTGAGTGGTAATTAGTGTTCACTCCGGACCTTTTTTTTTCAGCGTGTGTCCAAACAATTGACATCACTTGTGTTTTTGTAGATTTGCTCTCAAGAGGCCGCTGCATCCGTATGCAGACACGGAGGCATAGAGGTTGTTGCCATGATCATAAACACACCTGTGCTTTCCACCAGGCAAACGTGACAATGAACAGACTCGCCAGCGAGGGAAATAAGTCACTCGCCAGGAAGTGGCAGTAATCCAGCCACTCCAAACTCCGCCTACAAAGAAATAAACAAAGACATCATAAAGCTCTCTTTATCCCTCAATGACTATTCACATAAATGCTTTAATCACTGCTCCCTAGGGACCGAGCTTTGTGCGTGTGTGTGCGCGCGCGCGCGCGTGTGTGTGCGTAACCGTCCTGCAATGTCCGACTGGTCCCAGCTCTGCACAGATGGGTCTATTTAGCTGCCAGGCGCGCCAGTAATTTACCAACATTCGTTCATCTCTCCCCTCTTCTCTCTCTCTCTCGCTCTCTTTCTCCCTCTGTCTGCTGTTTTGTTCTTTTAATTGAATCAAGTGTGGTGGATGGAAACGACTCGCAGTCGATATATGTGTGTGTGTGTGTGTATAATGTCAAGCAACAGCCACTTATATGTAATCTTCAAACTCTGAACTGGACGTCAGGGACATTTGCGTCAGCTGATTGGAAAAGCTTAAACAATCTCCTCTGTCCACAACTCCATGTTATTGTTGTCGTTACAGTTCTTTCCTTCTCTTTTCTTCGACCGCCTTTTCTCTCTCTCTGCAGTAGAGAGACTTTCGAGTCAGAATCAATAGAGGGATTGGGTTTGTTCGAGCTCCAATTCATACACGGTGTCAGTTTCAGCGGCGGCGGTGGAGTTAAAGCATGTGATTGTGTGAGAGAATCGGAGAAATTGTGCCTGATCCGACGTGAGAGCGGGTGTTTTCTTTATGGATCTGTTTTAGTGCTCAGGACCTGGAGGTGAAATGCATCGAGCCTTTGCCTGGTTGTTGGGCCGTCACATCGGATTAGCCTCAAGAATCCCACCTGAGCTTGGACTTGTCTGAAAGTTTCTCTCTTTGCCCTCGCCGCTGCTTTCTTTGCATTTTATTAGCCTGTTTTTCTCTCGGCCTCCCTGTTTCATCTATAATCCTGGTTCTGTTGAGTTTTAGGACACATCAGGGATGATGGGTAGTTACCTCTGTTGCTCTTGCGTCAGTGCATGCAGGTAGACACAGTATGCACATCTGAGTGTGTGTATACACTGTATTATGTTTACGTGGTTGGACTCCCGTAAGGTCACATACTCTGAAGATGAAAGCTTCTGTAGTAGAACGATGACAGGAGCTCAGAACAAAGATGGTGGTCCTCCCATCCCTCACCGCAAACCCCAGTCAAGCCAGTTGTGTGTGTGTGTGCGCGCGTGTGTGTGCGTGTTCATGAAAATCCAGTTCGCTTTCCCATGAATGGATCAAATATCTTGAAATGATGAAACCACATTGGTTTATTTTCTCTTTCTTTACGGCATAAAAAATGTTCTTTCTCTATCGGTGTGTGTGTCAGAATGTGTGTGCGTATTTATGTGTGTGTGTGTGTGTGTGTGTGTGTGTGTGTATAGACAGAAATGTTTTCCTGCTCATGCGAGAAGTGTTCTCAATTACAGCCTCAGTCAGAAGTGGAAACAGATGGCAGCAGATGACGGGAGACAAAGTAGCTCTGTCCTACCTACTCTCTCTTTCCCTCCATGACTCTCTCTCTCTCACACACACACACACACACACTCTTAAGCACCAAATCATCCATTCACTTAAGGAAAACATGCTCACTCTATGCACACATGCAACGCAGACAAAGACAGCCCTTCAGTCATCTTGACACAGATCATCACTCACATTCACCCAGACATGAAGACAGAACATGCAGACTTGATTGAATGCAGACGTGTTGGCGTGCACTTGAACGTACGCCCAGTTTCCAATGAGCAAAACCTGCACCGAGATATGCTTTTGTCCATTGACCTGTAAAATGTCCTGTCATAAATGGCGCCTGACATAAGTGCAATATCCTACTTCATATCTAAGCATATCACAATGAACACGAACTATAATACTGACACGTAACCGGCGATAATCTCTGCCTCTCGTCCGCAGTGGGAGGAGATCAGCGTGATGGATGAGAGGAACACCCCGATGAGAACGTACCAGGTGTGCAACGTCATGGAGGCCAACCAGAACAACTGGCTGAGGACGCGCCACATCAGCCGGGAAGGAGCGCAGCGCGTCTATATTGAGATCAAGTTCACCCTCAGGGACTGTAACAGCCTGCCTGGGGTCCCTGGTACATGCAAAGAGGTCTGTACCACAGCATCCTTCTCGCTCTCGTTCTGAATGAACAGCGGAGATAATATAAGACAGCACAGAGCTGCTTAAAGTGATAACTTAAATTTGAAAGTTGATGGCCGTTATGTTTGTTTTACAGACATTCAACATGTACTACTTTGAGTCCAACAATGCCAACCTGTGGTTCATTAAGGAAAGTCAGTACGTCAAGATTGATACTATAGCTGCAGATGAGAGCTTTACGCAGGTATGTGCACACACACACACACGTAGGAACATTTTCTTTTAGATTAAGAAAAAATAGAATTAGAAATGCGCACATTTAGAACAATGTGGTATGTAGATTTTTTTTGATTTCCATTGTCCCCAGGTGGACGTTGGCGACCGTGTGATGAAGCTGAACACGGAGGTGCGTGACATCAGCAACCTGAGCAAAGAGGGGTTTTACCTGGCCTTCCAAGACCTGGGCGCCTGCATCGCTCTGGTCTCTGTCAGGGTCTTCTACAAGAAGTGCCCTCTCACTGTGCTCAACTTGGCCCAGTTCCCTGACACAATAACAGGTGGAGACACGGCGCTGGTGGAGGTCCACGGTGTGTGTGTGAATGCCTCCGAGGAGTTCGAGGCTCCCAAGATGTACTGCAGCGCCGACGGAGGCTGGCTGGTTCCCATCGGGAGGTGTGTGTGCAAACCAGGCTTCGAGGAGAACAAGGACGTCTGCCAACGTGAGTGGGGTTTGGGTCCTGGAAATGTGTGTGTGTGTGTGTTTGTATGAGATAGATGGAGACGGAGGAAATGTGCACAGTGGTGTTTTGCACAGTTTACACCTGAGAGCATGTATACTGTATATTACTGCGTGCACGGGGTCTATGCATTTACTCCACGTCTTAGAAACGTGCTCTTGTAAACAAGACGCTGCATCTCATTCTGTGATGCTAATATGAGCTATGTGTGCGATGCCTGTTTTCCTGTGAAGCCAAACAACGGCGTTGCAATGACTCATACATGTATTTACCATAGCGATGCACTGTCTACGTGAGAGCGCGTGCATCGCTATTCAGCCGCCAGCAACGCGAGGACAACTCTCACAGAGAAGTGGGTAGGAGCTGTGTGTGTGTGTGTGTGTGTGTGCATGCATGTGTGTGTGATTGCATGTGTGCGTGCGCATTTGTCAGAGCTGAATATTTCATTTCCCCCGCTGAGCAGAGGAAAGCAGTAAGAGTGTGTGTGAGAATGTGCTTATTGATGTAGGAGGAGAGGAAAAGCGATGCCTTAGGAAGCAGATTATTGAGTCGTAAAACTCCACAGATGGTGTGTGCGTTGTGTGTGTGTGTGTGCGTTGTGTGTGTGTGTGCAATGTGTATGTGTGCGTCTGCATCTGAGCGCACGAGCTGTATGAGACTCATAGCGTCACCTGCCCCAACGGACCCCCTCCCCCAGAAAAAAGAAAATGGAATCACAGATATTCATCACAGCAAACTTGGACTCTGTGCACATAATGCAATTTGTTGTTTGGGAGGAGCAGCGGCCAAGATACCCAGAAAACTTGGCAGTCGGGCCTTGGAGACAAGTGAATAAGAACAAGCTGTACTCTGCAGTTTGCAGACTGGTGGTGCGCACAGATTGTGGCAGAACCCTGGCTGCATCTCAATCCTGAAACGCGTCCGTCTCCTGAAATGACACGCTGTTCCCATTTCAGAGGTGATCGTAAAAAAAAGAACAAAGAAAAAAAGATTTCACTGCCCGCGGTATTGAGGTCAATGTCACGTTCCGTGCGTGAAACTTCACGTAAAGTCTGGTCCGACACAGCGAAGCCGGTGACCCCAGTGATCTCCATGACCTCATCAGTCTGCAACAAAAGGCCTTATCGCTCCGCAGAGCATTCAAATAGAGCCATGTAAGCGTGTTTCACAAGCTCGCGTTGACTCAATTACATTATCCGCGTGTGTGCGTGATGCGTGTGCGCGTCAAGCCCGCGCGGAGGTAATGATGCAGTTTTTATTGACAGTCCGGGGTCAGAGGTCAGGAAATATATGTGTCCCCCGTCTAATAAGTTATGGTCATGGGCAGATTGGGCGCGCACTGAAATCAGGTGTCTAATGTTTACAGCACGGGGGGGGGGGGGGGGGGGGGGGATAG
>JAFBJQ010000960.1:105427-236953 GCA_016785345.1 Trinectes maculatus
TGTGTGTGTGTGTGTCATTGACAGTGGAGGCAGCAGGTAAAGTGAGCATTTTTATGTTGATCACATACAGACTTCTGAAGGTCAAGGGCTCCCCACTACATTTACTATGTTCTCTCTCTCTCTCTCTCTCTCTTTCTCTCTCTCCCACACACACACACACACAAACGCACACACACACACACGCACACAGAGTTCTCTCGTTTCTTTGCTTTTCTCCTGGTGGCAGCTGAGGGAGCTCGCGAGCACAAAGGTGTGGGTAGGAGGAGAGTGGGCAGCTAACAGAAGGATTTAGACAGCAAGTAAAGAGGTTTCTGTGTGTGTACAGTTCACACAATGTGTGCCGCTGTGTGTGTGTGTGTGTGTATGTGTGTGTGCGTGCGCTGCCACAGGCATTAGGGCATTAAGCAGCTGAAGAGCTGTGCAGTGGGGTATTGTTAGCAGACAGATGTTGTGAAAGGACAGGGGAATACATGGGCCCAGTCGTCTGTCTCTCCACCTGTTTCACTGCTCATTTATGTGGATAATGGAAGCTGCCTTCGCCGTCGCCTTCGCCTTCATCTCCCCTCGCTCACATGTCCGTCCTCAACTCCATCCCTCTCCCTCTCGCCTCCTTCCCTTTGTGCTCAAATAAGTGACGCACAGAACCACAAAGGCTCCGTCGCGCTCGCTACATCCTCATCTCCGCACCACAGTCTCCATCTACAGTTCATCCCCACACAGCTCTGACCCAGATAATGTCTATTCACGCTGAGCCCCTCGCCCTCGCCTCACCACTCGCCACACATCAGGAGACCACCTTAGCACCAAGAAGGTTGTTGTGCGCTGCTGAGGTGAAACCTGTGGACATGGGGACGGTTACGGGAGGCGGGACGTCATACAGCTGAGCCTGGTGCGGTAATTTGTGCTGTGTGAACAAACCCGCGGAGAAAAGCAGGCCAAGGACTGAGGAACTGTTCACGCGTGTTTCTACTCCTCACGTCCTGAAATAGCTGTATTCCCCGCGGACACGGGGCCGGGACGGCGGAGAGAGAGGTGCAGGGGCCATGCTGTGTCTCCTCAGGGTACGGCCGCCATCAACTGGCTGTGTTTCACACGCTGTTGCGTTCTACTTTCTGCTAAACGTGCAGACTCGCTGGAGACGTTGTGATTTCAATGTTTGCGTTGAATTTGCGTGGTTTGCTCCATTTAAGATCTAAAGTGTTCAAGAAACACGAGTGTGTGTGTGTGTGTGTGTGGGGGGGCGTGCGTGCAAGAGAGCACAGTGGCGTAGAAGCACAGGAACAGGAAAACAGTCATTGACCCCTTCCCCTCGTGCCCCCCCCCCCCATCCCCCACTCCTTTAGTTTATGGATGGCTTCCAGATGTACGACTGCTCTGTCAGACTGATTGGGGCGATGCTGAACAGTTATTGTGTTATTGCTCCATACACAACACACCACGGTCAAAGTCCAGTTTGATGCCATTTTCGTATTCTGTACGGAAGCACTATGTTATTGACTTTGTTGTTATTATTGTGAGCTCATTATAAACGCCTGACCCTGATGAGGCCTCTACCATCTTCTCCTGCTGAATGACAACACAACAACGAGCGCAGATCTTCATGCCAGCACCATTTAATTTGCCCACATACAGATTACAGCAGACACTGAGAATATGGTTTCCCCCACGACACACAATTCCGCATCTGTGTGTACGTGTGTGTGTGTGTGTGTGTGTATGTGTGTGTGTGTGTATGTGTGTGTGTGTATGTGTGTGTGTGTGTGTGTATGTGTGTGTGTGTGTATGTGTGTGTGTGTATGTGTGTGTGTGTGTATGTGTGTGTGTGTATGTGTGTGTGTGTGTGCATACAAAGTTCTCCGTTCCAAACTCGGCCTGAGAGAATGAATTATTGAAAGTGATGAACTGAAAATAACGCAGCAGAGGAAGAGGGGTGCTGTGCTCTCTCCACACACACACACACACACACGCACACACGCACACTCTGCTCATCACGGGGCCAGTCGATGCAGGCACGTTTACTGGTGTGTGGCACAAAGTGTGTGTGTGGTGTGTGTAGATGGCAAAAGCTACACGTGTGTCTTGTGAGAGAATGTGTGTGTGCGAGAGATGCTGTTCTGCTTTTGTGTATTTGTGGGAACAGGCCTGTTTGTTTGTCTTTTTTTTTCCTTCATAGTAAAACACACTGAAGACTTCATCTAACTGCCAACAGACTCCCTCTATAGGCCTGTCATAGTGTCTCTATCTGTCTCTCTCTCTTCCTTTGCCCATGACCCCCCCCAACACACACACACACACACACAGAACACACGTACACACACACCTGGTATCTATTTAATCTGTTTTTAGACTGCAGCATAATAACTCTGGCTCAAAATTAGTGAGCGATCAGCTCGGATTACCAATAGAAAAGTGTGTGTCTCTGTGTGTATATGTGTGTTTGCTTTAATTGCACTGAAATGGAGACATCTATCCCTGTGATTTGTGTGTGTGTGTTTGTGTTTGTGTGAGTGTGTGTGTGTGCGGTGTGCCTGTCAACGCGAGAGTAAATATTTGTGCAGGGGCTCTGAAAAAGGTCGGGGTCAAGGTATGACAGACAGCCCACTGGGAAATAAAACACACACACACACACACACACGCACACACACACACACAAATAGGGAACAAAACAGGGATGGTCAGACTGCGAGAGCAGGAGAGACACACTGAAAGAGGACAGTCAGAAGAATAGAACCAGACAGACAGGAGGGAAAACAGAGACAGTCAAAGAAAGAGATAGAGATAGATAGAGAGAGAGAGAGAGAGAGAGAGAGAGGACAGATATGGACAGAATCAGGAAAAATATAAAGCTTCACCCTGTACTTCCTCTTGTCCGCTCGCAGTGATTGGCTGGTATCCAGAGAACAGAGAGCAGATCAGAAAGCAGCCTGAGTGTACTCATGTGCTTCATGTAGTGGTCATCAGAAACCATCTCATATCCGCTATGACCATGCGTGTGTGTGTGTGTGCGTGTCTGCGCGTGTGTGGATCAGAGAAGTCATAAGATACCATAAACACAGTCAGCGTCTGTTCTGAGGCGTCAATCAAGGACGTCCACCCTGCAAACCTGTGGTCATGCCTGTGGTTCTTTTCTGAAAAACAAAGCCCCCTGCAGGCAAAATGATTTCCTGCTGTTCTGCATCATTTTCTTTACAGAATATATCAAAGTCGTTTTCCAACCAACTCCCAGTTTCTGGCTTCTCTCATGTGATCCAACATTGGTGGTTTAACAAGAATAAATGGGCGACAAGTGGGCCAATGATTCTTCCATTAGATCATGTTCAGACAGAGACCACAGAGACATAAAATAATATTCATATTTCAGCCTGCTGATTGAAATTCTCTCAGCCAAATCCACAAGACACCTACATCAAAGCCCTTGCATAACACAATCTGACAGGAGTCTGCATTAGACAATACATGCATTCACTGATAATTAGATTGGCACGCAATTTCAACAACCCGTTATATTTCAAGTGGCAGACTGTATAAATTATAATTATGAATTTTGTTATGTAAGTTAAATACCTGTAAATGGCTTTGGTTTTTCACAAAGCAGTGTGAGCCATTGCAAACATTACCACAGTAATATAGCGAATCACTGTACAACAGACGCATCACCACAGTAATATAGCGAATCACTGTACAACACACGCATCACCACAGTAATATTGTGCATCACAACAAAACAAGCAAACAATTTTTCTGCGGCAAACGTATGTCGTTTCACATTTTACACTTAACCTTGCGTCTGAGGTTGTTCGGCATGAGGACATGTCAGTTCCATGAAAAGCATGTTTCACGGGCATGTACGCACCCACTCGCACAAACACACACAGACACATGCCCCAACCCCAGTGCCTGTGAAGGACATCACATTCAATCTCGTCAGGTTTCTCCAGTGACGCTTGATGTATCAATTTTTAAGTAGCTGGCCTCGACTAACACCCGAGTAGCCCACACACACACACACAAAAACACACACACACTCCTGGAGCTGTGGCACTCGAGGGGTACTAGAAGGGTTCCATCTTGAAAGCCTGTTGCCATGGTGACCATTATGGAGCTCATCTCCCCTGGGCCAGCAAGCTTTACACAACTTCCCTCTCGCAAGAACACAAACATACACACACATGCGCACGCACACATACAAACTGGCACTACCACCCACACCCATCCACAAACATAAACACACAACAAGTTGTCTCCTCCTTCTGCCCTTTATGGTAAAGCTGGTAGGGAGGCAGTGTTTGACTTGAACAGAGTGCGGCAGAGAGGAGAAGAACAGAGCAATTAATAGTTGCACTTGTGGCTGAGTGAGAAGCGGAGGGGAGGAGACAGCTCACAGCTGGGCAGAGGAAGCGCTTGTTTATGAAAAGAGCCGGTGATGTGATTTGGCGTTCACGCAGAGCCGCCTGGATGAATGCATCCAGATTGATCTATTGAGCAGCCCTGAATATCTGGTTTGTGTTTCTGTACACGCTGGTGTGCGACTCACTACAGGCCCTTTTTAGCATTAGTGAGCCTATACAGTCTGCCTCTGTCAGTCACACACGCAACTCCAACATGATATGATGCACAATTAACCTGTTTGTTTACGCATGCATGCAGCTCATCACACTTTTGTTCAATATACTGATGTGAAACGTTTGGGTTCGCGCTTTGGATCATACTTGAAAGTGTGTTAAAATGAAATATACTCTAAATACACTACACTACATATACATACACTAAAGGTCATATGTATATGTACCATGAGCCTGTGTGCATGTGTGTGTCTCTCCTAATGGATCACATTCATTTCAACCAATGGAATTAATTTGGACTCATCATCATCAGTCTATCAAATATCCAACACATACACTTGGTTGAATGAAACAAAGCAGAGGCAAAACTACATAGGAAAAGCCATGAGTGAAGTTAGTTAGATGCTAATAATCTCTGAGGAGATGATGGGAGACCAAAAGTCGGGTGATAACCCTCCGCGCGTCCATCAGTATGACTGACCACTTACACAACACTTAGTCATCTGACCCGCTGCTATTATAAATATATTGATTCGTGCAGCTTTAGGCGGACATCTTTGTGTTTTGGGGAATGGGCTTCCTCAGTTTCATTTTCTGATATCTAGTAAATGGTTTAACGAAAATACTAAGTCTACTGTGACCATGAAAACAACACAAAAGACTAGAAATAGAACAGAGGAGGAATCAGTCATCTCCGAGTGTGCGCTGTTTCCCCAGAGGAGACGGTGGTGGGCTGTTCCCTTCTCAATCAGTGCGTGGTGACTAAGGGTGTGTCCTGAGTAGCACTACTATATCATATCTAAGAGCTATCGATTGGCATAAATACACTGAGTCTCTCTGGTGGCTGGATGAATATTTAATAAGACACTGGATCTGAGGCCACTCTTTGTCTTTAGAAGACACATGTACACACATCTCACACACCTTACACACAACATCGTCAACTGCTGTGTGGAGGAAGATGCAGATTATGGAGATGGTCCACGGGTCCACGTCACACTTTTGTGACTCTCCGGTGTGTTTGCTTTGTGTGTGGATAATATTGTGTTTGTGTGAGCACTGTCGTACTTCATGTCCCTTTTTCTTGGTAAATCATTAATCATAAGGGACCCGAGTCGAGCAACACATTTCCCATGGGGCAAACACTGGGTGTAGCTTAAGGAGAGAAAAAAAAAAACACTAGAAAAGTAGAAGGGGATGGGAGGGCTCTTATAAGAGAAAGAAAAAGTGGATTGAGAAGGAGCAGATCAGGAGAAGGAGGCTCCACTTGAAGGAGCCAAGCCGCCATTTGGGTGCAAAGCTCTTGATCAGGGGGTTTGTTTGGACGCCAGGCCTGGCATGGGGCACCCTGTCTGTGCTCCTCACACCGGAGTCCTTTGTGCCTCTGTGGCAGGCCAGCACCCAGAGCCAGGACTCTCCGGATGAATCGCCTCCGGAGAAAAGCTGCTTTTCTGACCAGCTCGTACGGCCCAGCCAAGAGGAACACACACACACACTAGCACAGCACATAGGCGACCATTACCTTGGAAGTTGACAGCAAGGAGGAAGGAGAGCAGAACTCCTTTGAGAATTATCACTCCTGTTCCTTTCTTCCTTTCCTTCTGTTATTTCTTTCACCTTCTCTCTTTCACACCTTTCGCACGCACACACACACACACTCGTTTTCGAGTGTTGTCTCAGGTCTTTGGGGGATTGTGCTAGTGGACTTTGCTCCCTTATGATGAATGATTTGCCTAAAAATACTGTCTGCATGCGAGCGAGCGAGCGAGCGAGCACACACAGCGTCCAGGTGGAGGAGCTTACCTCCACAGTGAGAAATCACACTACTTTTAGGCCACTTTTCCATCCCTCTGTCTGCTGCACGATAAGCACAGCATTGCATTGCATTACATTGCATTGCATAGTGTGTGTGCGCGCGTGTGCATGCGTGCATGCGTGTGTGTGTGTGAGTGAGAGAGAGAGAGAGAGAGTGATAATTTACAGTCTTTCTGGGACAAGTGACATGTAGCTTGATTAAATCCGTGACCTTCGGCACCAGCACAAGCAATCAGCAAGTGAACGCACGTTCAAACACACACAAACACACACAAGCTGCATACCTAACACTATGGCACATCCAAACAGTCAGCATACAAAACACGCAATCAGCACCTGGCGCATACATAGAATCATTGATCCAATCAAGTCTCACGCACACACACACATGAACACGAACACACACACGAACACGAACGCACAGAACATCTATGGAATGGCTTTGTGACAGTCTCATTTCCCATACATGGGGTTTTGTACACCGCAAAACTATTTACCACTGTGGCAGCAGCGGCTTGCGGGGGGGGACATACTAGGCGGCCTATGAATGTATGAATAAATACATGTGCAATCTATATTCAGATTACCAAAGAGAAAGTCGGGAATTCTATTTTCCTGCCGAGGATTCAAAAGGGAAATCACTCAGGTCTCTGGTTTATTTCAGCACATCGCGGCGTTGGAGCGGTAACACCGTTTTTTTTTCCTTCCCAGTTTTATGACTCCACATAATGAACAATACGCCGCCACTGTAACAGCTATAGCAATAGGCATATTACACGACCGTGACTATTGGTGTGAGAGCGGTTTCTGTATGTTTGTTCCCTCGTTTGCCAGAAGATGTAATGTTTATATAACAGTTGTTGTTGCACTTGTTATTGTACTGACCCTGTGGTCACACAGGCCGTCAGTCTGATGTTATAGGATCTCACGTACAGTAGATGATGTCACAGTGGATTAAATCAGGACTTTGTTTTCCTTGTTCTTTGCCATTGGCGCTGCATGGCACATCTTATGACCTATCAGTATTAGTACGTTTGTTGTACCGCAGAACCTCGTTTCATTTTCTGAGCCACTCTTTTAAAACATTGATATTTGATATTTATATTCTTCATATTCTCCTTTAGTCTCGAGCTCAAAAGGAATAATGATGCACTTATTTTTGGAGCCTTGGCCTACGTCCTTATCCGTTACACTCTTCAGCAAATCCATTCTAACCTTCCAGTCAGATGATCACACAGACAGAGAGCCCACCTGAAAACGATGTAACAACCCCGTTCACAACAGTGGTTATTGTGGGTAGAAAGGGAACTGTTATCTGTAATTGATGTTTAAAAGGAACAGTGTGGTTATTAACTTCACCACCGACGCGCTCTTAGGGAGGTCTGGAAAACCTGGAGCACTGATTTAATTCCTGCTCTGACTATCCAATTCCATGTGTTTCTTCTCTCCTGACCACTTTTAGCAATCTTACCTTGTTCCCAGTGCTCAGTAACTACTTTGGCGAGTACATTGTTATGGAAACCAACAGAAACGATGGCCGGAACTACAAAAACATGAACCGACTTGTAATATACCGGAATTATCCTAAAAGCATTTAAGGCCAAGTGGGGAATTCTAGCACAACTGTTTTTCTAAAGGTGTATGGAAAAGGGAAATGGCTGTAAAATCTTTAACTTCCAGACCAGTGCACTCAAGCTCATAATAGAATATACATTAAAAAGAGCAGCTCCGACCCTTTAAAGCACTTGCAGCCGTTTATTCCGAACACAACATTTTGGACCTCTAGGCCTATGTGTTTACGGTTTATTTTTCTATAAACTGGCTTGTTTGTTTGCATTATCGAACCAGCTAACGCTGCGTATAATCCGTCTCCTTGTTCAGCATGCAGACCGGGAACCTACAAAGCTTCAGCCACGGATGCCTACTGCACCAAATGTCCTCCTCACAGCTCGTCCCCGCAGGAACAAGCAGTCGAGTGCGTCTGCGAGAAAGGTTTCCACCGCGCTGAGAGCGACCCGCGCTCAATGGCCTGCACACGTGAGTGTCTCAAAAGCTCAAACACATGTACACTGTGTAAGACACACACACAGGCTAATTTGACACAAGCAATATTTGCACTTTGCAATACATGTTGTAAATTGTAAACGATGAGATTACATGTCATCTAATTAATCTGTGGTTTATTTCTGTAGAAGATTACACTGCATGGCTGTTTTTCGTTTATTCATTTAAAACCCATCCATCCTCTCCATCTGCTATTGGATTACAGACCAGCAGAGATACACACATATGACACACACACACACACAGACATGCATGTCTGTTAGTTTTTGTGGTCACAGATATGTCAGATGAGAACTCTGATATGGGTGATTCTTATTCTAGTATGTGTTTCTCACACTCATATGCACAATATTGACTGGATAGTAAACTGCAGGACATGACAGCTTCCCAAACTAGAAGCCCAAATATATCAATCGCCCCCTAGTGGCTGTATGTGTGTGTGTGTGTGTGGGTGTGTGTGTGTGTGTTTGATAAGTTTGCCATTCATTACCTATTTGATTCTAGAAAATGATGTTTCACCTGAGACTGACTTGTATTTGGTCAAACAGGAACTTTACACCACACCTCAAAGAGCAGCTCCAATCCCTGATGACATTCCAAATGACACCACAAGTGCTTAACAACACCACTAATATGCAGACTGTTTCGACCTCATTTGTCTTGACCATCTTTGTACAGTCACTGCACAACTTACATACAACACACAAACAGAGCTCAGAGAGCATCCTCATAAACAAAGACAGAGCAGAAGAGAAAGGCGGAGCAAAAAAGACGGATTGAGTTAGATGGAGGGATGTGATGAAAGGACAGTGACATGGTAAGCAAAGGAGACCAAACCAGAAAAATATGGACACACACATACACACACACACACACACATCCACACATACTCAAACCCATTATCAGGATATGGTAGATTACACTCATTAATCAGTGCAGCAGGTGAGATGTGACAGGTGTTATCAGATGGAAATGAGTAACGGTTTGTTCAAATATGTATGGGCGCGCACGCACGCACATACACACACACGCTATCTTGAGTGGTGGAGAGCACTAAGTAGGATCGAGGGAAGAAAATGGGAAAAGAAGGAGGAAAAGGGGGCAGATATGGAGAATGACACTTAAGACACAGTCAGAGAATAGATGGGGGGGGGGGTATCAGGACCATATAATTTAAATGTCATAAAGGGCTGATAAGTAGAGACGATGATGATGTACAGTTAGGTGTGGCCTTGGGGCGATGGGGGGGCTGGGTGGGGGGTGGTGGAGAAAATAAAAAGACAGAATTAGCAGGCTCAGTCAGCACATCCTCTCAGCTGATTTATGACCGACAGCCTCATTTATCCCCAGCATGGCCCTATCCCTGATCCACCCCTCACCCCACCCCCCTTCAGCCATCCCCCATCACTCCTGCACCTCAGACACGTTCACCACTGGAGGAGCTAATCAGGAAAGGCTCAGGCTCTGCCAGCAGGCCCCTTGGGGCTCGCTGCTTAGCCAGGCCCTGATGAGATGTCAGACTGAATGCGCAACTACTGCCAAATTTCCATACATCTGAGCTATCTGCACTGTAGTGTCTCTGACCATACAAGAGGAATGACATCAGAACCCTTTACTTTTATGATGTGACTCAGGATAGCGCCTTGCTCAAACTGACCGCCCAGTGCATATACTGTAGTCAGAGTATGCACAATAAAAATAACATTGATATACAATAACAATGAATGAATTTATACACCAGCACTGACAAACATCTGAATGTGCAATATGTGTAAAATAAAATACCTTGAAAATGATTACTGACACACTTTTTGGACTCTGACTCCTCGATACACATATCATCTCTCAGCTGAAGTTCAGAATAATATTAACTACTCTAAATCATAAAATGCACCTGACTCCACTTTCTGACTCCACTTTCCATAGATCATTGTCCACTCACTATTAATTGTCTCCAGTGCAGCCCCAAAGACTATCGGTCGGCTTCACATGGCCAAAAAAGAAAAACGCTCCCTGCAGTCTGGACTCTGCTATTTAACGTCATGCAAATGCTCTTCAAAGATGAATTTAAACGCCTTAACTTTAATATACTGTCCTACTGTCTGTCAGCCAAGCTTCTCTAATCACTGCCGGTTTCATTAATTGAGCACTAAATGTCCTCCCACTGGCTGAAGTCATTTAATGTATTTTTAATTCAATCAATGCAAATTCGGTCTTAAGAGAAACTGCTATCAATCTGGAAATGACCATGTAGACAGTGTAGATGGAGCGAGTGTACATTTGCGAGGAAAGAAGAAAAAGAGTCCAGCAGTGATTGTTTTTATAAGCTCACACTGATTAGAACTGGTGCAGTAGCTCAGTATTAGACCAGTTTTACTGTTCACCATATGCACAGCATAGTTTGAGGAGCTAACGTGTTGTTTTGCTTGGCAACAAAAGATGCATTTTTGACCACTAATAGCGCTGTTGAGTAACATGTGTAAGAGTTAAACAAAAAGATAATTTTCCAATTTCTCCAATGTTTGGAGAAATAAACATATGCCTGTTTTTTTTTTTAAACTCCAGGTCCTCCATCTGCACCAGAGAACCCCATCTCCACAGTGAATGAGACCTGCGTGACCCTGGAGTGGTCATCACCCAGAGATACAGGAGGCCGAGGAGACATCACCTACAGCCTGCACTGCAGGAAGTGCTCCGGTGATGGCAAGAAGTGCACACCATGTGGGAGCAGTGTCCATTTTGTCCCCAGGCAGTTTGGGCTCTCCTCCGCCACCGTGTTGGTCACTGACCTGCAGCCGGACTCCAACTACAGCTTCACTATTGAGAGCCAGAACGGAGTGTCGGACCTGAGTCCCACACCCAGAGGAACAGTGGTTATTAACATCACCACGTCACAAACAGGTGAGTACATACATATAATACATACAATATAATAACATGAGTAAAGTTACATTTGCAGATTATACTTTACTGCAGGATTTCTTTGAGAAGCAAAGAAAGAAGGCTGATAAGAAAAGAAAATCCTCCGGGGAATAACATTTGATATGGGGAATGGGAGTGTATTTTTCTAAATTGTCTCCTGATTGCAGCATCCTCACTGATGGGAACTGTAAAATTACTGCTGCGCTGCATCACTCTGATAGCACAAAATGACACCTCTGCACCTCTTGCTGCACACACACACACACACACACATATATATATATATAATCATATGTGCAGCTGTCACAGTGTGGGACAGTGGGAGAATTGGTGCAGAGCAAAGTGCACATGACAGGTTGGCGACAACTAGTAGGCCTCTCGCTATGGATGTGTGTGTAATAACAAGAAAGGGGGGAGGTGGAAAGGGTGTGGGAGGTTGTTAACCTCATTAAGATCCCCACACATCACAAGTGCTACTCTCGGCTGCGGCACGTTACACACACATACATTTAAAAGCACACAAGCGCAAACACACACTTTCAACCCACACAAGCACGTGCCCCAGTATGGAAAGGCTGGGGAGGAAGTCACGGGGCTTTGAGGCTGCGCATTAATAAGATAACACACCATACACGCGCATGTCGCACATACACATGACACAGAATACTGTAATCACACATGCATAACACAACTTGTAATCACGCCTTTTAAATATGACCTGTTCGTCTCGTTATAGCACAGAGCACACGCGCGCTCCATGTCTTTGTTCCCGTTGTGTTGAATTGTGTTGTGCCTCCGGTTCTTTGTCGCTCTGCAGTGAGTGTAGTGCTGAAGGAGAGGCGGAGCAAGGACAGCGTGACTTTAGCCTGGCAGGGGCCAGAGAGACCCAATGGAGTTATACTGGAGTATGAGGTCATCTACTATGAGAAGGTGAGACACACACACTCACACACACACACACACACACACACACACACACATATACACACACACTCACTCACATTTAAAGAGGCACTCCACTAATTTCATGTGTGATGATCAGTTTACAGTCAAATTGAATAGAAAGCTGTGTGTTTGTAATGACTTTTTCATCACCAACTTCTCTCTCTCTCTCTCTCTCTTTTCCTCAATCTCTCCGTCTCTCTCTATCCCTCTCTATCCTTCTCTCTATCCCTATCCCCCCTACCGCTCACATAAAGCCAATTAACAACACATCTGTCGAACAAACCTTGTAAAACACCGCCAAGGTGATGAAATTAACTGTGTGTGTGCGTGCGTGTGCGCGCGCGTGTGTGTGTGTTAGCGTGCAGACATTAGCAGTAAAATAGTGTTAATCCGTGTCGCAGAGTGTCTTCCATTAGGTAGAGTATCAGCCTCGCTGCAGGGATTCAGCTTACTGACAGACACACTTGTTCTTTATTTATCCTCCAGCGTGCGTGCGCACACACACACACACACACACACACACACGCACACACACACACACACACACACATCCCTACTCGGTTATGGATTTGAGTACCTGCACATTGCCCCCAAGTGTAGCGAGGATAAGATTTGGGACCTGACAGATGTTGGTGTATGAAATGGTCCAGTGATAAACAAATGAACAGTGTCAGTGAGGTGTCTTCAGCCCCTGGAGACATTTAAATTCAACAGTTTGAGGATTCTATTATTTTCTGACTTAAAAAAAAAATACTGTCTCACTCAATACCATAGTCCATTCCTCTTTATACAACCAATTAGTGTATCTATATTCTCTGCTCTTTTTTTTTAACCCAGTCATTTTTTTCATAATGTTATGGACTAAACTTAGTATTTAATTTACTCCTCTGTCGCACTTTTTATCCACTGCAGAACCAGCGAGAGCAGAACTACACTGTTTTGAAGACTCGCTCCAACATGATGACGGTGGGCGGGCTGAAGCCCGGGACCACCTACGTCTTCAGGGTCAGAGCGCGGACCGATGGCGGCTATGGAAGCTACGGCGGCGAGATCGAATTGGAAACCAGCCACGAAGGTAAAGGGATGAACAAAAAAATATCGGTTGCTTGTTGTATTTTTTTGTTTGTTTGTTTTCTGTTTTAAACTGGTTTCTTCATTTACCTGTCAGCGTACAAGAACAATACAAGAAACGTATGGCAGCGATGAATGTTGCACGTGAACAAGAAGCACAAAAGTTAACAACAGAGAGTATTGCTATAGTATAGACAGTAAGTTGGAGTACGGGCTCCATTCAACCTCCTGCACTTTAATCAGTCCATATCTGGTAAAAGAAGACAAGTGAATCAAAGGAGAAGAAATTGGTTTGTGGTCAGAAATCATGATAAGACCGCAGAGTATAAATCCACCTGGCATCCCGAGATATTTTGTTGTCATTTGGCTGAGTGACTCATTTTAAAGCCTATTCCTCATCCTCTTCCTGCAACTGGACCGCGATACCAATGATCTGTGTTTGTTTTACTGTAATTCTTTTTTTTTTAAAGGGGACTGGCTTCTATTCAAAAATGTATTCCACACTCACACAGGGGGAAGGAGGGAGGGGAGATGACAAGGAGAGAAGTGTGCTGGGTTGGATCCAGTTCAGTGGGGACAGGCGGCTACAGGCGTGCTGCGCTGTGTCTGTCGTGACGTTGTCAAGTTCTCTGTCGCTCTGCACTTTATCCTTTGTTTGCTGTCATCCACTTTCATTATCTCTTCATTATATGCTCCAGGACCGGCCCCATAATGTGCCCGTCAAAGTAAACATTGATCCCCAGAAAGCCAGGCGGAGAGGGACAAATCAGCTAATGTATAGCGCTGTGCTACAGATTCTGTCTATAGCATACAACAGGAACACATTAACCTACTATTCATTCAATAATCAATGAACATTGGGTTGCGTTTCTATTCCAACGACTGGAATGTGACTGTGAAACTGAGTGCGACTCATGGCGCAGGTCGAGCGGCCTGTCCCTGGTACAGAGAGCGTGAACTCAGCCTTCATCCGGAGGGTTCACAGCAAAACACAGGATCTCACGGGTTCAGCAGATCCTGTAGCAATCATCTCAAGGTTATCTAATCAGATCGATCAGATTCCATTGATCGTTAAAGAAGGCCGTGTATGAGTGCACCAGTAAATGTAACAGGAGATCGATGCTTATCTGTGCCGGCCTGCAGGCATTCGTTTGCCCCGCGACACGTACACGTGCATTCAAATACACAACGCACTCGCTCGCACACACAAACGCAGGCACACGGACCCATTCGTGCTTAGCTAAGCCAGATAAATGGGGTATTTGTTTTGAGTAATGGCTGGATAGGTGTGGTGTGAAAATCGATGCGTCTTTGCAGAAAGTTCTCGGCGGTGTGCTTGTTACGCGCGGTGTTAACACATCCATTTGGACAGCGTGACCGAATGCGAATGGTTTTCACGTCCACTCTCATACCCTCATAGGAAATGCAGGGAGGGAGAGAGCTTTTCATCACGGCCTGTACTTACTATTCCACCCACCTCCCTCGCACTCGTTCTCCATCTCTCTCTTTTTCTCCTCTGTCTTTTATCTCCCTTGCTATTGGAATCATTTTTCATTTCATAGTCCCTGCCACACTCGCTGTCTTCCTGAACTCCCAGAATCTCTTCGTCTTTTCATCGCTCACGTTCCTGCTCAGCTCCTTGCTGCTTGTTTATGTTAAACCATGCTATTCTCTCTGTCCATACAGATGTTTTGGCAATCGGGGACCCGAACCAGTCCACCATCCTGGCTGTGTCCATCGCTGGGGGAATCGTTCTCCTCATCTTTCTCGTGACTTGTTTCATTGTCAGCGGCAGGTACGTACAAAACTAACACCGCTGATGCCCTCTGTTAAAAAACACGCTCAGAATCAGCATGGGTTTATGTCCCTGACATCATGATGAACAAATCCACAGACGAAAATATATTATATATATATATATATATATATATATATATATAAATAGCGGGCTTGAGGCTGACGGTTACAGACAAGCTGATGAGGTGGAAAGTATTGAGAAGCTCATTACTGCATTGTCACTTTAGATCTTTTGATGGAATTTACTGAAAATAACTTTGTGTTACATGCACAGTGTTTGTTCCACCTGTACTGCCGACGGCTGACTGAACTACCTGTTACAAAACTAACACCGCTGATGCCCTCTGTTAAAAAACACGCTCAATATCAGCATGGGTTTATGTCCCTGACATCATGATGGACAAATCCACAGACGAAAATATATTATATATTATATATATATATAAATAGCGGGCTTGAGGCTGACCGTTACAGACAAGCTGATGAGGTGGAAAGTATTGAGAAGCTCATTACTGCATTGTCACTTTAGATCTTTTGATGGAATTTACTGAAAATAACTTTGTGTTCCATGCACAGTGTTTGTTCCACCTGTACTGCTGACGGCTGACTGAACAACCTGTGCTCCAAGTAATGCATTAAGCAGCCACCAACTGATTGTGCATATATAAAGCTTAATGTGCCATGAATTATATGCGGAAGAGCCGATGATGTGTATGTGTGTTGATTAACACACAACAGCTAACACACAAATCTATAAATGAGTGAGGGATCTCTCACTTGGTCTCTCTTTAGCTTCCTTCATCTCCCAGTAAGAGGTTACATACAGGGGGTGTCGAAGCAGGGCCGCCATCTCTGACATTTACACTGCTGTCAAAGCCCGAGTGGAGGCCATATTATTCTGTATGTGAAGAGCATCGACTCTCCATGATCACTGGCTTTGAAGGTTAGGCCGCTGTTAATGCTCTGTTTCAAAGAAGGGCCAAAGGGGAGCGAGGGAGATGAGAGGGAGAAAGCGAAATAAAAGAAATGCCGATTGGTAAGAGGCGAGAAGATGAAAGGATTGCAATAAGGAGAGAGCTCTTTGGACGAGGAAGAAAGGGACAATGGTGAAGAGAGGACAAGAGAGGAGAGGAGACAAAGGGATGACAGGCTTCTGCTTGAATTTGTAACTAAATGTTTATCCTCTATGAGGTCTGACTAGATTAGCATCATGTAAGGAACCACACACACATATGCACACACAAATGTACACACACTCAAAACATTAGTATTGATTTGGGTGATTGCTTATCAGGCTGAGTGCTCTATTCACTATTGACTAAGAGGGATGTAATTAGTACAGACTGTCCTGTGTAACACACCACATACACACAAACATATACACAGGCGCACAAACGCATGCAAACACACGCACACACACACACAGAGCAGTAATGCATCAACATTTATTAATCAGTGGGAAATTGTGCGGGGCAAAAAAAGTAAACAAGGTGCGTAATGAACTCACATGATTACAAACACACAATCAACTTGTCAGGTTTCACGGGCTGAGGGGGCGTTAACTAGGTATTACAGAGGGGTCGATGCATCGCCATCAATTTCAGATTATTCCTCTTCCTGTCTCTGCTTAGAGGTGGGAACACTTGGGAGGTAGTAATGTTGATTACTGCTTTTCAGTAACCAACAGACTGTGTGTGTGCGCGTGTGTGTGTGTGTGCGCGTGTGTGTGTGTGTGTGTGTGTGTATTTGTAATGCAGGGATAAAGCAAGGTTCATCACTAATGAGATAGGAGAGAGATGGCAGAAAGAGAGAGAGAGAGAGGTAAAGAGGGAACACAAGTGGCGGATGAAATGAGAACATATATTCAAACGCCACAGTGAATGACAGACTGCGGCGAGGAGACGCGAGGACGTACATCTGAAGTATGTTTAGAGAGCTACATTTTGCGACGGCGAAATAGAGATAGAGATAGAGAGAAGGAAGAGGGCAGCTCGAGAGCGATGGAAAGAAGGGTAGATAGACTGAGGGAGGTGGAGAGAGAGAGACAAGGAGCAGGAGATGAAAAGGTGGATTACGTGTGTGTGTGTGTGTGTGTGTTTGAAAGGAAGGAGGTGGTGACAGAAGGGTCGGGGAGATGATGGCTGGGTGATTGCACTGTCAGGTGCAATAGGAGTTTGATGCTTCAGGCCTGAGAGTAATGACCAGCCGGTCTCTTCTGGCGTCGGCCATCGCTCCTCCTTTTCATCTCTTCCATCTTATCTGTCAATCACTCCTGTCCTCTGCCTCTCTGCCCCTCTCTTCATTTTGTCTGTCTTTTGGCTCCGCCCGCCTTTCATTTCCTGCTCCGCTCTTTATAAATTTACATTCGGATAAAGTGCCCCCCCCCCTACACACACACACACACACACACACACACATCGGGATCCTGGCGTATTTGCTGAGACCAGTTCAACGTGGACAGTGATTAAATTGGGATTGAAATTGACACCATGAGGAAGCCCGGGTTGAAATAATTTCCCACCAGACATTTGTAAGCACCCCCCCACCCCCCACCCCACCAATGCCAGCTGTTTAAATCATTTCCCCCAATGCTCACTAGACTGCAGAGACGTGTTAGAGCTTTTATACCCAGTTCACCTGCTGAATCCACAACCCTGACCATACTCAGCCTGAACAGCCTGACAGAAGGTTTTTATCGCTGAACTATAATATAACAGCGTACGGTTCACCCCTACACTCTGTCTGTCTTTCTCTCTTACACACACACAGACACACGCACACAGACACACACAGGCTGCCGGCGCTGCACATCCTGCAGCCTTTGCTGGCAGGGTGCTGAGCGGCTCCGCCTCATAAACGGCCTGATTTGCGGCCCATTCTGTTCTGTCCTGTTCTCGTTTAATAAAGTGCTGTTGTGCTATTGTTACCGCAGGAGGGGAAACACGAAAAAAAAAGACTGAAAGCTCCTCAGACGCAGCACGCCGCTGACAAATCACATCACTTATTGCTGTGTGCGTGTGTGTGTGTGCCATTATTGCTGGGCGAGGATGTGCGTGCATGTGTGCGTGTGTATGTGAAGTTGGTGTTTTTGTCCTCCTGAGGCTGCTTTGGCAGCCTTGGCAGGTGCGAACGATGGGAATCTAGCAAGCGACTGGCATAGCCACGGATTCGGCAGATGGCCTTTCGCTCAGAACGCGCTCTCCCCTTTGGTCCTCACTTCTTCTCTCTCCTTGTTAAACATGTTACAGTTTCTGGCTCCCAGCATCTGTGTGTATGCATGAATGTATGCACATGTGTGTGTGTGTGTCTTCAGTCTAATGACCCATCCTAACAACCATCTCCTCTGCCGATCAGCTGCAGGCTTTGTTTAAATGCCTGATTCCCGTGTGTTTTCCATGTTTTTAATGTGGGAGCTTGAATGACGAGTCAGCATGAACTCGCTTCATCTACGTTCTTACGTTACCTCATCTGCATCTTAAAAGCTGCCTCCACATGTGCACGCACATGCACTTATGCACCGCGACCCTGAACTCCTCTAGACATGACTCAAATGAGCCGTAGACATGAACTCAGATGTCTGATTCAGTCGAAGCAGACATGAAACAGACTTTACCCTGCCTGCTCAGTAGCCGTAACCTAACTGTTTCAAACTCCACCACATTTCTCTCCTGCCTCGTGACCACCACTCGCCTATACCCAACACAGTGTTTTCGCAGGCTGCCAGCATCATCTCACACAGTGTGAGAGGAAAAAACTGATTCTCCAAACACTGTGATCAAAGCCATATAGTTTGCCATAAGCGAGAACATCTGTCGCCAGAGCTGGAGACGTTCAGAAAGCAGCCAGGAGCCGTTCAAGAACTATGACTTAAGATGTATTATAAGATGTACAATAATAGACTCAAGCCAGATATCTTATCTAATGTTTTCCAGAGATGAGCTCAAAAAAACATTTCCAGGGACAAACACAAGTTTAAAAAATATATATATATATTATGAGAATACTGAATGTAGAAGAATAATGAGTTAAAAAGTCAGAATCCTTACACAATACCACGTCCTGTTGATGGGCATGTTTTTGTGCATAAGCTCTTTTACCTCAGCGGCATCTGCTGTGCAGCCCAGGGTTATTCTGAAAGAACTTAATGACAGAAAAGAGGAGAGGAAGCCTGACAAAGGGGGGTGAGGAGGGGGTGCACTGATGAAAACATGCTGTTGAGAGCAGAAAGCAAAGTTTAGCAGTGGTAAGAGTATGAGACTTGTGAGAACCTAAAAAAAAAATCCCTAACTGAGTGTGAAACAGCACATAACGTTGTGAGTGTACATGTTTGTTTGGTTTTTAAGGATGTGAGAAAATGAAATTAAAAACAGCAAAGATTGGGTGTAAGAACATTTGGTCAAGGTTTTTTTTTTTAGTTTGGGTGTCAGAATGACTAAAAACACCACATGCCTGGTTTTAAACCACAAAAAAACAAAAACAGGAAAACAACAACAACAACAACAAAAGCAGGAACAAAGACACAAATATAGACCATTGTGTTGTCCAAACTATATTTGTGGTGAATTCGGAATCGGCCAATGTAGTCTCCTCCCCGTGGGTGGTGTTGGTCTGTTTGCGTGGTAATAGCAGTAATAATGATTTGGCAGCATAAAGATTTTGTGCACAAAAAAGTCGGACCGATGTGTGCGCGCAGATATTCAGCGATAACGATGACGGTGATTATGTGTGTATTTGCATGTGATGCTTTCGATTACTGCAGCTACGCGGCGAGAGGGAGCCAAATGCAGCCTTGTCTGCAGAGTGCGTTGAAAGTAGCCTACAAACAGCGCAATCATGGCAGCGAGTCGCCGCAGGTGCAGAACTATTTCACCCAGGCTTTATGCAAATGAGCAGATGTTACACTGGGATTGATCAAATATTCAGAAAAATTCAAAACTGTTTGAGACTGGTGTTTGTAGCTCGTTTACATACATTTACTGACTCCACACAGATACAGACTGTAGATACATGCATACACAAAGAGCGTGGCGCATGTAATATGATCATGACCTAATCACGATGAGTCAGTGTTGTAACCTCATTAGTGGAATTAGTTTCACACTGATCTGCATATGTAAATATTAACAGATACACTTCTCTGGATGGTGACGGATGACACTCTCTCTCTCTCTCTTTCTTTGTTTCTCCTTTTCATCTTCTAATCTGACCTTCGCACCAGGTCGTTAGGAATTATGTCTCTTTTCCTTTCCTTTCCTTTCCTTTCCTTTCCTTTCCTTTCCTTTCCTTTCCTTTCCTTTCCTTTCCTTTCCTTCCCTTTTCATTACCACTCTCTTTAATGAGCGGCAGTGAAATGAAATGTTTCCAAACAGGGTGTTAATGAAACACAGACAGATTTATTAGTCATAACTCTTCTGCTAATCATTTCCCTTTTCCTAACAATTAGCCTGAGCTAAGTAAATCTTTCTGCAGTGTGATCAGAAAGTGCTGAGCCAGTGCCAGACACGGCCAAGATGGAGGGCGAGAGGGTCAGGAGACAAAATCTGACTGGTTCACTCTTACTGAACACTCTTACGTTACGTTACGTTACTTCATCATGCATTTGATTAGAGTTTGTTTTTGTTTTTTTTCATGCTGTTTTGACTCTTAATTAATTATCCACAATCAGCTCCATAAACCTCCGGGTTTATTAGCGCCCACGCAGTGAATGCAGTTGGTTTTTCAGGTCGGTAAAGCGGGGCCTTAATTTTGCTGTGAAATAATGACCGACTTGAATCCATTGATTTCATTCCCTGTAATTATTTTTCTTTAATAGCTTGATATTAAATGGAATCACCACAGTCAATGAGTAACGATGAGAGCAGATACCCACAGCAGGGTGTGTGTGTGTGTGTGTTGGGAGGGGGTGTGTGGTGGTGGGGGGTAGATGTGTCATTTCATTGTGTCATGCCAAAGGGTGACTAATGATTTACTGATTTCATTTTTCAAGTCATTCTGATTGGCAGTGGGGAAAAAAGAATGTTGGAAGATGGGAAATGAAACGGAAGAGGAAAGGAACAGCATTGTGTGTGTGTGTGTGTGTGTGTGTGTGTGTGTGTGTGTGTGTGTGTGCATGATCTCTGACTCCTGCTTGTTTGAGTGTGTATCAATTTCTACTTTGGTCTTCCAGCCAGCAGCCAGCCTGTAATCCTATTAAAGGCAGCCACTCATATAAAGCTAACTGGGCGACACCAGCACCTTGAAGCTACTAACACTTTATCAGCTCTCAGGTCAGCGTTAGTCCAAGGTTATTCACTTCCTGTCTCTGCCTCTATCTCCTCTGATGCACACAGCTGCGTTTGTCTCCCGGTTCTCCCTCCGACTCGCTATTTCAAAGTCCAGGTTCCGTCTCACTTTGTTTCAAGGTTACTCCACCACCCATGTTTACCCCACTCTCTCTTCCCTTCAGCCGCTTGCAGCCTTTCGCACATAATCAAGCTTTTTTTTTTTTATCCCTCCCTGCCTGCTTTCCTTTGTTTGATCTATTGCCATCTCTCTCCTCCATTGTCACCATGTGGTCTCCCTGCTGTCCCTTTCCCCTCTTGTCTTGTCTATCTCGTGTCCACCTTCTCCTCTCTGGCTCAGGCGCGCTCCACTTCTCACCTGACATTTCTGCTGAGATAACCCTTTTTTCTGGCTTCGGGCTGTTTACGGCTTTAACAGCTCTCTGTCTGACAGAGGTCGTTCCCTTAATTGCACACTACACACTATCAAGCTGTAGACGCAGCGCGACACTGAAATAACAAAAGAACCGCTGGTTTTAATTATCAGAAGACTTATCTCTCCCTCCCTGTAGCCAAGAGACAGACTGAAAGGGAAGCAGACGCAGCAATCAGGCCTGAGGAGAATAGACCGTTAAATAAAGACTCGGCATAATAGTGAAAATATCAGGGAAAAAGTAGGAGACCGACCTTGTCACACATTTTGTAAAACCATGTGAGGATTATACAACCAGGATGACTCACACTGTGTTTTCACACTGACTCGACCACCTGGTTGCTACCACACTACCGTTAGCCATTACATGGTTGTATAGTGGCCTGCAACAAAACGCAGTATGGATTATATATAATAATACTGCAAAAGTGGACAGGTGTGAAGGTCACAGTTGATGGTGCACATACCTGGTTGCAGAACGTTAATGTGCAGAAAAATACAAAGGATTCACAAAGGTCAGAGGACATAGTTCCAAAGCCTGATCCCCTAAGAAAACATATGTTCAATGTGCTAATAGTGTCAGCCCAAGATAAAGACAGTAAAGAGGGTGTCTGAGTTGTTACATTCATTCCTAATATCCTGTCGTTGCAGTTCTAACTGTCATACTGGTGGTTGGACACATCACTTGACAGATGGACGGTCTGAAGTTCAGTATTTACACCGTGTTCTTGTGAAATGATCCGAGTGTGTTCTGGTTTCTTCCCGGTGTCCGGTGGAATTAATATTCCAATTTGTCTGTTTGACCAAATTTGCGGGGCGTGGATCCGCAATCCCTTTAGCTTTTGTGACGGACCGCCAGCCTGTCTGAGGTGTTGCCTTGATTTCTGGGCAAAAGCCCTGGGAGACGATCCAACCTTCAGCAGGGATTAGGTGGGTGAAAACAATGAATGAATGCGGCATTAAAATTTTAAGAGATAAAATAAATGAAGCCGTAATTGTCTCTGCAACCTCACTGCCTGCGCTCATCCTCTCCAATTTAATGTTGCATCATGGTTTAGTCTAGACCTCTTCTCCACAACCATATTGACAGATTAGATTTAGATTAATTTCTTCTTATGCTGCATATTTTTTTATTAGTTCCTGTCGTTGCAGTGCAGATACTGCACGTTCTGTCCACATGCTGCAGTTTAACCTTCAAGTTTCTATCCCTACCCAACCCCCTACTCTTCCCCTCCGTCTGATTGCTCGTTAGTTGGTATGCAGGCATGGACCCCCATAGTGCGATCTTGCCTGTCAGCACTCTCTTTTTCCATCTCCCTTGCTCTCCGTTCCTTTCTTCCTCTCTCCAGCTCCAAGTGTCCACTCTTTCTTTCCAAAAAAAAAAAGAAATGCAAATAGAAAGAGTGAAAGACAGCGCCTGTTGTTAGATGGATAAATCGATGGAAGCAGAAGAAAGAAAAAGGGGATCTGGGGTTGGCTGTGTACAGAGAGAGCGTCTTCGCTTAAAGGAAGAGTTAAGAAAGAATATACCACCCCTGAGGTAAAGGGCAGCGAGGGAGAGGAATAGCAGAGGAAATGGGGGAGGGGCTACAGCGATGACAATATGTGGATGGAGTTGTGTGAAGGTGGCGGCTTGCTAGCAGAATGACAAATGGGTCTCGAGTGACAGAGCATTATATTAAAAAGTAAATTGATATGCAAATGTGGAGCGTGTGGCGTTCGGGGGACAGGGATAGCCTGTTGTCGTCAGTGAAGTGGAACAGAGAGAGGCAGAGAAGAAAGGGTGCGATACTGATATGGCACTCCATTAAAGTGTGTGTGTTTTTTTTTTTGCATGACTGACGCAGGTGTGTGCACTTTGCGTCTGCAAGAATATACATGTGTGTGGGTGGGACGTGGTTTGGCTCTGTGAATCTGCAGTGCAGCTGGATGGCCTCTAAACGGAACAATGGTTTTGTCCCGCAGTGACAGATAGAACTTCACAATGAGATAAAGCTGGATAAAGAGGCAGCTATTGGCGATACTTACTCAGATACGTGAACGTACACACCGTAACGCAAAAAGCTGTGCCCCTCAGATCAGTAGCGACACATCAAGGCTATAGCTGCAAAACCATGTTTTCTGCAGCTGCACAAAACTAAAGCCTGGTCATTGTCCTTGCAGTGGTTAAATATCATTATGGAATTTGTCATGGCTGCAGCATCAACACCAATTCCCTGAATCAAACACAAATCTTTGGAACCACAAGTTTGCCTCATTTAATCGAATACATTTTTTTGCAGTAAGTCAGCACAGACTAAGTGAAAACATAGCTACAATATTTAACGAAACAAGTTGCCTTAGGTCTGCTGTTTGGCATGATGCTGAATAGTTTGCACATGCAATAAATGTAAATGTTTTCAATGTAAAAGTAATATCAACCAATACAACAGATCCAAAAAAATAACTTAATTTTCTGTTGCAAATACTGCAAATGTTTTTTGGTTTTTTTTTTTTTTGTCATTTACATCATGGGGACACTGTAGAGCTTATTGTGGGATGGGACAAATATGTAATTAGAATATTGCTTTAGCCCCAAAGCTATAACAAAGACCTGATGTTGAGCCGCCTCCATGAAGAGAGAGCAGGAAATACACATAATACTAACTGGAAAAACTGATCAGCCTTATAGAGTCAAAGAAAGACCATTATAGTTTCAACATGAAGAGAGCGAATGGCAGCATATAATCTAATTACCTTTATTTACCTTCTGTTGTGTGTGTTAGTGTTCTACTGCCATGTTACAAGTTTTAAATGTGGAAACACAACAAAAAACGTTTAGCCTTTAAAAAAAATGTTTTCAAAAAGTGACATCAGAGAAAAGCTTGTTCTCCTATGTTCTACTACAGGTCAGTTGCATTCAAGGAGTTTTATATAAAAATATAGCCTCAAACATACACACACACACACACACACACACACACAAGCAGTTGTTGGGGGAAAAGAAAAACCACAGCCATGTCAGGTTCTGCACCATGCTTAAGACTGCAGCGCTAATGATTCATGACACTTCTAACAGGAGAGGAGAAATGAGTCGCTCTGTAATTACTATGGAAATGTGTTCATTTCCCATCAGACGCACACTCACATATGTTGCTCTGCACGGGGAAGCGTTTCAAACGCGGGGCTCTGTGTTTCGCAGGAGGCCCAAACGCATGTGTGTGTATGTGCGTGTACACCGGGGAGCAGAGGTGTGACCCATGTCCCCATTCTCCATATGTTCCAAGCACACGCCCCAAAGCGTTGTAGGGGTGTGTGTCAAAGGGGTGATGATAGTCCCTTGTGTTTGACTGGCCTCAGCCCAGCTGATAACCAGGTGGGGCCCTGCCCCCCCTTCATAAGATCATTATACCCCAACCCCCCACCCCCAAATACCAGAAACCAGTCTCTACCCTCATGTGTTTCTGTGTGTGTGTGTGTGTGTGTGTGTGTGTATTCCCAAAACAGCCTATTGATGTCTGGGTTACACCAAGCACTCAGCTGTGTAAAATCAACAGAAGGATTAAGCACTAAATGACTAAGATTTACTGAGCTTGGCGGGACCCCCACCTTTCTTCATTTCAGTCGCTATGTGTGTCTCGGCCTCAGCCCAGCTGATAACCAGGTGGGGCCCTGCTCCCCCTTCATAAGATCATTATACCCCCCCCCCCCCCCCCCCCCCAAAACCACCCCCACCGTGTGTGTGTGTGTGTATTCCCAAAACAGCCTATTGATGTCTGGGTTACACCAAGCACTCAGCTGTGTAAAATCAACAGAAGGATTAAGCACTAAATGACTAAGATTTACTGAGCTTGGCGGGACCCCCACCTTTCTTCATTTCAGTCGCTATGTGTGTCTCTCATTTTAAGTCATAAGACGTTACTCAGTGTCTGGCGTCTCTACTCTTCTCTTTTATTATTTTTTGTCATTCCTTTTTGATTCTTTTAGTCTCCTTTCTTCTTCAGCCCTCCTCTGTGGTGCTTCCTTAAATCAGTTCCAAGTTTATCTTGGCCCCTGGCCCAAATCAGTTTGTCTTAATGGTGGACAGACATAGACATGGCTGGCTGCTGCCTCACCTGTACAGCACTCACAGAGGTTAGGAGGAGAGGAGAGGAGCCCTCAGCATTTATGTCCTGTTTATTACCTCATTATAATAAAAAACGCCTGTTACATTTTATTTTTTTTGGCCAAATTTTCAGGAGGAGTAAATCTTACAGACGCTGTAGTGTAGTAGTGGGCGATTAAGTCTATTAAACACTGTTTAGGACTGAATCACGACAAACTGGGGGGAAATACACTGACAGAAACATATATGACAACACACAGACACACAAGCAGCAGCCCCCTCCACCCCCCAGTGAGGTCTGTAAACCAGAATAAGTTTCCTGTTGGCTGAATGGCAGTATTGAGTTGATCAATTCATCAATATTTGGTTGTGGACGCTGGACTGACCCACGCAGCTGGGCGTGTGCATCTGTGCACAAGTGGGTGGGGAGTGAGCAATAAAAGAGTGTGTGTGCGCGTGTGTGTGTGTGTGTGTGTGACCCATGATAATTGGTTAACGGCCAGAGGGCTGATGAAAAAAAAAAGAGTACATTAATGTATGGGTCTGCCTCTATAGGGACATCTGTGACATCTCGCTCCCTCGCTCGCCCACTCACTCACTCACCCTCGGGCCTAACAGCTCTGAGGGGAAAGTGGAACTGACAAGTAAAACGAGAGAAAGAGGAAGTTTGTTTTTGTGTTTTTCTCCTGCAGGCCTGTCTTAGTGCGAGGGGTGTGTAGAGAGAAAAGAGGAAATATCTATTTGTTGATACACGCAGCCTTTAGCTATACACGAAGCACTGTGGAAAAATATTATACAGTGGATTTATCACGGCAAACATGTGCATTGCTCACATGCACCAAAGAGAATGTCATCTTCAATAGATGTACTATAAATCTACAGTATGTTGGTCTGCGTGTTGTGTCTCTATACTGAATCACCTTCCAGCTTTGTGTTCCCTTTCAGGCACTGTGGATATATCAAAGCCAAGCAGGACCCCGACGAAGAGAAGATGCAGTTCCAACACGGCCGAGGTAACAAAGCAAGCACACACATCCACATTAATGGAAACAGGGGCACACCTCCATGCATGCCAACAACAAATATAAACTATTTGCGACTATGTACAGAATTGAATTCAGTATCATTGAAAATGTGATTATATGTGCAGTGAATCACAACACTGACTGTAATTATGGCTTTAAACAATCAATAGACACAAGGACAAATATTTGATCCATGAGTACAAGTTAAACTTCGTTTACACACTAACGAGCTCGCTCATACGAATAAACCACAACGTTTTGCACTTTCTTGCACAATTGTTTGCTGGCAGAGCGCACTTCCTTATGGGCCCCTGTTAAAATTATGAGTCACTCTAACGCCAGCGCTAACAAAGCGGTGATGTGTTTTGTTATGTAATAATTTGTCTTGTCACTCAAACGGAGCACCCACACTCAAGCTCACATTTCCACATGCATTATGTATGAGAATGAATCAGTGCTGACTGTGGGATTGAACTAACTCATTACCCTTTATTCTTCATGATCCAACTAAATGTTATGTTTTGGTACACACATCACATAGCGAAACGATGAATATGTTGTGATAGAGTTATTAATAACATTTAATCTTCCTATTTCTCCACATTTCCACTCCCAAAGTTAAGCTTCCAGGCAGCAGGACCTACATCCATCCTCACACATACGAAGACCCTAACCAGGCTGTCAGAGACTTCGCCAAAGAGATCGATGCCTCCAATATTCGCATAGAGAGAGTCATCGGAGCTGGTGAGTTGGCAGCAGAACAGCAGTATCCTATATTAATAACCCAGAATAGCAGTAAAATGTTAACTTCAGTCAATTCCAATAATATAAACCCTGCTTCATTTTTAATTTTTTTTTGTTGTTTTCATTCATCACAGCAATGTCAATATATTTGCAAGTTAGATTTATTGTAAAAATGTGTGCATGTGTGTGTGTAGGAGAGTTTGGGGAGGTGTGTAGTGGTCGGCTGCGTGTGCAGGGAAAGAGGGAGATCTACGTGGCCATCAAGAGTCTGAAGGCGGGATACTCGGACAAGCAGAGGAGGGACTTCCTGTCTGAGGCCTCCATCATGGGACAGTTTGACCATCCCAACATCATCAGGCTGGAGGGTGTCGTCACGAGATGTGAGTTATTAACACAATCTTACAAATCTCTTCTCTGGGCATTTGCGGTAGTAACACACACGTGTTAGATACAGAGAGAGCTACCGGCGATGTTGGTGTTTATCCTCGATCAGATAAAAGCTCCATTACCATGGTAACACAGGGATGACGCATGGCAGTGTTCATGTGGCTAGCGACCGTGCACCTCTCAGACAGCCACTTGTTTACTTCACGTGATTGTGTTAGGCAGTTAGAGCGAGTGTGTATTCATGTAGGTGAGACAGACGCAGGCCGGCTTCGACAAAGGAGCTGATTTCTTATCGCTGGGTCTCACTCTCTTAATCTTACACACACACACACACACACACACCTACACATACACACATACACACACACTAATAATCATCTTATATCTCAGTCTCCTCTCCACTCTCTCCTGTCCTTACCTCATCTCTCTCTCTCTCTCTCTCTCTCTCTCTCTCTCTCTCAGAGTACATCAACTCTAAGCCAGTTAAACACGTCCCTTTCACCTTTTCTGCTGGTTCTGATCCGACATCCACATTAACACAGCAAACTCAGCTGTTTTAGCCGACCCCTTTTGGTTGATGTAATTTCCGCCCGACAACAGTGCAGCACTTTGCAAACAACGCACAGAGGAAAGCTCAGTCCTCGCTCCAAGCGTCCCTGCACTTCTGACCCAGCGGTCCACAGTTGCTGTGTGCACACAATGAAAAGCTTGTTTTGTCAAGGCGGATTTTGTCATCACAGCTGTTTTTATGCAGCAGTGCCTCATTAATAGCATTTTAATTTGACATCAAACCCTGATTTTCTGCTCATGGCGGAAGGCCGACAGCTGAAAAACACGTGTCTTCCCTTTACACGCTGCATTTATGTTTCTCTGTACGACTGCCCTGTTCCTACACTGCTCTGACACCTTGTTATGCAATTGTGTGACACACCTGGTACAAAGAAGTGGTATTGTAAACATGTAGACCAGCAAATTCACCTCGGCCTCTTCCCCATACACACACACGCACGCTCGCACACACACACACACACGCACGCTCGCACACACACACACACACACACAGATCTTCAGTCCATCACACACTGGTGCTCAGTGGCACTTAGGCCAACAACAAAAGAGCAAATGCATATGCATTGCCTTTTATCATGAATATTAATAATTCATAAAGTTAATTGGATGTGTTTTTAGCCTCATGAATATTCAGCAGAATGCACATTAACAATAAAACCCCACTGCCTTTCTTATTCATTTCCTTTGCCCCCCCACCCCCCCTCCCGCCCTCTTGCCTGCTTGTCTAAATTATGCTTGGCATTTAATAGCTGGGAGCTCTGGTTTCCAGGATTGAGGCAGTTTGTGCTGCAGCAACAAACAAATGAGTTTGTTTTATTCAGACGGTCAGATGTGTAATTGTGGCACTTACTTTTGTGACTTGTGTCGAAGTGGTACACTTGTTTCTGATTTATTTTATGTGTGTGTGTGTGTGTGTGTGAGTGTATATATATATATATATATACATACACTGCCAAATCCTTTAAAGTTTGTGACGCAGCATAACAGCTACATAGCTCCTTACTGTTTGGTTCTCTGTGAATATAAACAAATATGTGTGTGTGGCTGTGTGTGTGTGTGTGTGTGTGTGTTGTGTTTACGGTGTGTGCATGTAATGAGCGTCTTTGTCTACTTTAACACGCGTTTCTCTGTGTCTCGCGTCTCACCTGTCTTCACGGCACATCGAGAAGCTGATAGAGCTCCGCAGAAACAAATCTCACAAGCAGAGCAGTAATTTCACAGGTCACAGCACAAGGTGGGTTTGTGTGAGCGCGGGGGTGAGAGTTGAGATGGGTCAATAATTCCTTCAGGCTTTTTCCCCCACTGACACCAGCTGGTCCCTTCACACCGCCCTCGGTCTAATCATGCAGACTGACCCTGACTGATCTGGGCTCAGGTGTTGGATTGGTTTGGGAGAGTGTGAGAAGTAGTCAGTTCAGCACGAGTAGAGTAGTTGCAGAGGCATAAACAGAAGTAGAAGTAGCAGGAGTAACTCCTGCAGTAAAATCAGCCATAGTAATAGTGGTGTTTAGGATGAAGGCTGATCCAGGGGCTGCATTCATGTTATTTTACATTATTTTAAATCTATAAAGTCACATAAATATGAATATAAATGTGCAAAGGTGTTATTATTTATTACTATGCTCTTAATCTAAAGCAGAGCAGTAAAGGAAGCAGTAATGCTGGTTGGCAACAGCAGCATGGATGTTATTGCGCTTGTTAATGTTGTTAATGTTAGAGGAAATGTGCCCCCGTAGTTGTAAAAGTGACACTGTCAGCAGTATGGTACAAGTATTATTAGTACCAGCAGTTGTACTAATGGTTTCACTGGCATTCATTATTTTTGGCTGTCTGCAATTTCTGTTTCGTTATATCCTCTCTGCAGTCTGTCACCTGATTTTTGCTATTGTCATGCTAATTAGAGCAAAAAAACAGACCCTTCTCGTGCGTATCTGTCTCTCCACACATCAGTAAAGTGCAGCAATCTCCCCCCTCTATCCTCCCTCACGCCGCTTCCCCCTCCCCCACCCTCTTATCTTCCCGTCATCTCCCGCATCCCTCATTTTATCCATCCGTCCTCTATGTGTTTTACAATCGCAGCAACAATCGGCTCATTTGGAAAACCCTCAATTACCGAGCTCCGTCGCATCTGCCCACATTGTGCACACACACACACACACACTCACAGGCGTGTACACACACACATATGCACACCAAAGCCAAATACATGCATAGTGATTGACATTTTGAACGTCTGTGCAGATCTTGAGACAAATGAGCGAGAGGAGATACAGCAGGGGAGAGTAGAGAGAAGGAGAGGATGGGAGCAGGGCGGGGGGGGGAGATGGCGGGTGAGATGGGATACAAGGGCGAGGAAATGAGTGAAGATGAAGCTTGAGAACAAACGAGGGCAAGAGGGAGAAGATGTGCGAAAAGATTTGAGGAAAAGATGAGGAGGGGGAGACAATAAAGGGACAAATGTGAGGAAATGAGAGAGCAGAAGGCGAGGGGGTGGGGGGTGGAAAGGTGGAAAGGTGGAGGGGGGGATAAGGTTATTGAGTTTCTGCCTCTGCCCTGCATCCTCACATGGTGCTTCCCAGAACAGAGATCTGCCCTGTGTTAAAAGCATCGTATCATTTAGTTCGGACCCTTAACATTAATCAATACAGCAGTTATTTCATTTTCTCGTTTGGACCTCGGGCTGCCTCATTCAATAATGTGGTAAACTGACACACACACACACACACACACACACACACACACACACACACACACACACACACACATAGCCAATGTTACCGTCCAGATATAAACATAGACTATCGCTTCTGATTACATTCACACCAGCACACAACCAAACAGCCCCCCCATAATGTCATTTCCCTGATATACTCTTGATGAGTATTATCTTTCACTTTCATACACACACCGAAATTCACAGACGCACACACACACACACACACTTGCACACAAGGCTTAAATGATCCAAGCTTTAACCTGGAGGAAACAGGCACAACACTTTTCGCCTTCACCTAATGAAGACCTGGAAAGAGAAGCAAACGCCTCTCTGATCCATTCTATAACACACTCCACCTGGCAGAACATCAATACCCACCCTACAAACACACACACACACACACACACACACACACACACAGAGTCAGCGGCAGCTTCAGCGGCTGTGTTATTTCTAAAGGCGATGAAAGGCAATACATTGCAGTGAATGTGAATGTGATTAGTTAATTATGTGCTTTCAGCAGGAAATTGAGAAGCGCTCATGAACGTTTGGCAGAGAGGAGAGAATCTCCATGACGAGCCAGAGTCAGTGTGTGTGTGTGTGTGTGTGTGTGTGTGTGTCTGAGGTGGGTAACATGTGATGAGGCCACAGCAAGAAATGGACCGTTGAGTGTGTTTGTGTGCGTCTAAATGCACATGTGTGTGTGTGTCTGCGCTGGCAACTGACAAAAACAGACAGACTGAGCTGTTATACAGCACGTGAGTGCATGTGATCTGTTTTATTGGTAACCTCTGTTGTCTTTCACAGTCGCATGGTTAATTTTATGTGGCAGGTGTCTAGATGATGGCAAATGATAGAGCGTGTGTGTGTGCATGTGTGTGTGTGTGTGTACATGCCAGGCTCCTGGTCCTTTACGCCAAGACAACAGGATAAATGTTTTTTATTGTGCTTCTCTATGGACCACTAACATCTAACTGTGTGGGCCTGAAGGTAATATTCTCCTTCCCTGATAACATACACAGATAGACGCACACGCGCACACACACACACACTTATAAACAAACTCAAACACATAATTGGGAGTGCTCGCTTGTTACAGCTTTATTCCATTTCATGGCTGTCTACTTTGCAGAATATGACGTTTATGCCTGCTGTTCTGACTGGATACACACAGACACACACACACACACACACACACACAGACAAACCTTCAAATTTTTTTCCCCAACATTCACGTCATTTACAGTGTAAGACGCAATCAAGCGCACACTTTCACGCACACCTGAATACGACGTCGTCTCCTCGGTGGAGAGAAAAAGGCTACAACTGGCGAACGCACACAAAAGCCTACGTGTGTTCTCCACCTCTGGTCAGAGCTGCAATCAGACTGTTATCAGTGTGCCGTCCATCCCCACCTGCCATGCCCTGAAACCACGCTCTCTGTCTGTCTCACAGAGAGAGCGTGTGTGTGTGGGAGAGAGAGACAGATACACCGCACACAACACAGGCCCCTTGTGGAGATAAATGTGACCGGTAGTCTTCACCCCCAGCAGAAGAAAATCCAATTCTCTTTCACTTTTATCCCTGAGACTAATGTTACTGTCATAGAAGACACCACCACCAGAGACCAGGCCACTGGTGCGTGAGTGTGTGTGTGTGTGTTGCAGAGAGATAGTGAATTCATTTAAGGTGATATATTGCTGTCTTTACCTACAATTTCACTTGGTGGTGTTGTTCCTGCCTTTCAATGACAAGCCTCTAACCTGAAGTCATCTTCTCTGATCCGACCCCCCCCACCACCACCACCACCACCCCCTTATCCTACAACGCTTTCCCTTGTGTTTTTAATAAACTCACAACACAGGCGATGATATCTATCTTCAATTGACGTCTTCTTCATGGTCATTTAACCAACATTATCTAGACGGAAATACAGGAAGTCCAAGAGAAATAAAACTGCTGGTTATTAAGAAAGAAAGAAAGAAAGAAAGAAAGAAAGAAAGAAAGAAAGAAAGAAAGAAAGAAAGACTGGCATAGTTTGTGTTTACAAGACCCCCGTCTCCACACACACTCATTTGTTTGTTATTGGTAAAGCTCAGCTGTCGGCGGTTATACCAACAGCGAGACCCACAGCAGGGACGACTGCTATTTTTGGGGTGTGTGTCCGTGCATGTGTGCGATTGCGGGTACTTTGTTAATCATTTGTAAGGCCGAGCAGATGCCATGCGGGGGACCAAAGTGCACAGGGCCTGTCAGTCAACCGCCCCCTTCCCTCACCGCGCACAGATACACACAAACACACACACACACTCATGCAGGTGCACAACGATCCCACCACAAGCCCCTTCCCCCTGAGGCTGATTAGTATTCATGAGATCTCAAGAGGCCTCCTTAGACACACACACACACACACACACACACACACATTCAAGTGGATTGGTCCATTCTAATTATCTCCTGGCATTTATGGAGAGGGCTGATTAGAGGCTGTCAGTGTGACTGATGACGACATGCCATGTAATCCCCCAGAGAGACAGAGAGGAAGGCTGGTCACAGCTGTGGACGACACTGCTTCTCTGTCCTCGTCTCTTACTTTGTGTTTTACCTCAAACCAATGATGCACCAACTAACAGCTGCCCTGCTATGTCTCTCTCTCTCTCTCTCACTCCATAGGTAAACCAGTGATGATCATAACGGAGTTCATGGAAAACGGATCTCTGGACACTTTCCTCAAGGTGAGCTGCAGCTCAGATAGAGGAATCATCTGCCACAAGTCTTCACATGTGTCATGTGGTAAAACTATGTCAGCGATAACGCGTCTGATATTTGGTCATTTAAAGACACTTAGCATGCATGTCCCAAAACCACAGCACACTGCTGGCAGACAGGCAACAAAAAACATTGCTTTGCGTGCACTATATGCACCATTTGGAGATATGAAACTTAACTTCACAGCAAATTTAATTCAAATCATAGGGTTAACTTTAACCTTAAGACCTGAGCCCTTAATAATATAATATAATATAATATAGTCAAGTCAAGTCGGCTTTATTGTCAATTTCTTTACATGCACTGGTCATACAAAGAATTGAAATTGCGTTTCTTACTTTCCCCTGCAGACATGGTATGGACACAGACAGTATAGACATAAAACAGACAGTATAGACATAACATTTTAAAGTGCAAAACTGGACAAAACAGAAGACATACAGAACATATGGAGGTATTGTTGTGAATATTAATAAATAATAGAGTAAAGTACTTTGTAATGTGCATATATTTACATTGTCCTAATATGACATTCTAAAAAGCGGGTTGTTAACTAGTTTTCCAGTACAGTCAAGTATAACAGGCATGATAAGCAGCATTAACATGTTTGTGTTTGTGTGGTGTGTGTGTGTGGGGGTGTCAGGATCCTGGCTGGCTGGCGGGTGGGGGGGGCTGTCAGTGATGGGAGGGTGGTTTGAGTGTTCAGCATCCTGATTGCTTTGTGTATGAAGCTGTTTGCCAGTCTGGTGGTACGGGAGCGGAGGCACCTGTATCTCTTTCCAGAGGGCAGGGGACTGAACAGTTTGTGTGCAGGGTGGCTTGTGTCCTTGGTGATCATCAGTGCTTTGCGGGTGAGGCGGGTGGTGTAAATGTCCTGCAGGGAGGGGAGTGGTGCTCCAATGATCTTCTTCAATATAATATAATATAATATAATATAATATAATATAATATAATATAATATAATATAATATAATATAATATAATATAATATAATATAATATAATATAATATAATATAATAATTATTATTATTATTATTATTATTAGAGGATGTTTTTAGACCTATCAGCCATCTTCTGAAACAATCCTCTGAAAAAAGGAATGAAATGAAATATGTGATTAATGATTCATGTTCATACAGAGTCTTTAGAAGACGTAACTATCCGTGAATCGAGTTACGTTTACAACCAGATGAACACACTGTTCCGACTCTTGTGTGCCCCCCCCCCCCACGATTCATATTCGGAGTCGCTTGTCAGCCTATAGAATCACCACAGTGCTCCAAAGCCATTAAGCCTGTGATGATAGGACGGTTGTTGAACAGACGCCGATCTCAGCTACACCGACGCAAACTAAAATGAAATTTGACAAAATAAAAAATGACTGAAGCACGCAAACACATACAGAGTAGTAGCAGTAGTAGTAGAAGTAATATTCTTTCCACATTTCTCAGTGTCCATCTCCATGTCTGACCTCTCTGCCCTGCATTCATCTCTTCTCTCTCTCCCTGCCCTGCCCACCCTTCCCTCCTCCTTCCTGGCAACGCGGTGTGGTGGGCAGATTGATAGAGGAAGTCTGTAGGTTTGTTAGACAGTCCAATCAATCAGCATCTCGCAAAACCACCAGCTAATTAACTTACTCCACAGCTGCTGAGGGACAGACAGCGCAAGAACGATAGAGGAAGGGTTGTATGTGAGTGTGTGTGTGTGTGTGTGTGTGTGTGTGTGTGTGTGTGTGTGTGTGTGTGTTGGGTGGGTGCACAGATGCAGACGGATGAAGGAAGACGGATATAAAGATGGAGACTGAACCAAAGTAATACAGGGTTCTCTGTCTGATACCCAGATGGGAAAGAAAGATACTGATGGGTGGAGAACAAAAAAGAGACAGAGGGATGGAGAGACGATATAAAGGAGAGGTGGTGACTAATAACATGGATGGCGTTTTAACAGGGACCACTGGCCCAGGGCAAAAATAATTGGCAGAAGGAGGTGAGCCGGACTGCCATCGATCATGGGCTCCGCTCTCCGCCAAAGGCAGCTCAAGCCTGATATCCAGCGAGCGCTACATGGGCACATGGTCTGAGTTAAAGAGGAAAGTTATGTCTGCTCTGTCAGATCCAATCCTCTGCACGTAGGATTTTTTTTCGCGATCCCCAAATTGATCCCTGGCGGGAGAAATTCATCCTCGCCACCCTCCAGAGAGAGAGGTCAAGGTGCTGAGTTAGCAGAGGCTGGAGGAGATTCAGACTTGGCTTGAACTTTCACTTCTAGCTGCGTCTGATCACTGTGTCACAGCCTTGTGTCAGCACTCCCACTGTGCACTGCGTATTAATTCATATTTCTCCTTCTATTCTCCAGAAACATGACGGCCAGTTCACGGTGATCCAGCTGGTCGGCATGCTGCGCGGTATCGCCTCTGGCATGAAGTACCTGTCAGACATGAGCTACGTTCACAGAGACCTGGCAGCTCGGAACATCCTGGTCAACAGCAACCTGGTGTGTAAGGTGTCGGACTTTGGCCTGAGTCGGGTTCTGGAGGACGACCCGGAGGCGGCCTACACGACAAGGGTAAGACTAACCCTGACAGATAGCTGGTGTCATGAATTAATATGATCTCTGAACACAGTTCATCCTTCTATTGTTCCTTTACATTACTTTTCCTGGTCCAAAACAAACAAGCACATTACAATTAGATGTGCAAATATTATAAATTTAATTGAATGGAGCCGCACCAATGGGGATTTAAAAAAAACAAAAAACACCTTAAACCAAAAATATTAATTGTGAATACGTAGACTTATTAGTCATGACAGACTTTTCTCATTTACATTTTACCTTTTAACCACTGGCTAAAAAGTGGGAGCTGGATGCCAGATCACATTATAATTTGATTTCTTGAGCTAATATTCATCAGGTAAGAAATGAATCATCAATATTATATAATAATATGACAAGACCAAAAAAGTCATCTTGGCAGCCAGCAGGCCCAGCTCACTTTTAAAATAGAAGATACATAGATCTCAGAGTTGACAACATTACAATAAAAGTAATTAACCTTTACAGGAATGTATAGTAGCAGTGTAGCATACAGTGGTAAATAGGTGGAAAGTTATGGTTGGAGCAAATACCTCCATTAGCAGTAGGAATAATACGTGTATCTATTTACCACATGTCATGGTCAACAGCGTCTATGAAAAAAAGGCGAGTCGAGTGAGTCACTGAGTGAAGGATATTTGTAGGCACAGTGTGTATGTGATTTCACTTGTAAAGTTTAAGTTTGTGTTTGGGGCTCACTATATTACTCTACGTATGAAGAAAATATAAAATAAAATGTATAATATTGTTTCCATATTGTTTTGGCCCACGTCCGGTTAATTCAAACCAAAGAAGCTTCTGATAACATCACCGTCCTCTAACAGAGCTCCAAGAGAACGAAGAGAACTCAAACGTCAGTGACTTAAACCGCTGCGGAGTAACTCATCTCAAATGCCCACGAGGAGATGGCATTATTCATATTCATAGGAAGTGTCGGGGATGTTATTTTTAATATGGCATTAGCATTGCCCTGGGAGGAGTGTATCAGCCGCTGACTGCTCCATTGCAATCACACACACTCCGACTGATGTCAGGAGACCGAGATGGAGAGCTGCAGGCACGGATGGGGGAGGAGGGAGGTGAGGATGAGACAGGGAGGAAGGGGTGGATATCAAATAAGACTGAGATCGAGGGAGGCTGGGAGAGAGAGAGAGAATAAGGGGAAGACGGGGTAGGAATCCGGGGGGAGCAGTTAAGAGGAAAAAGAATATGGCGTAGGGGTGGACAGGGGGCGGTGAAAACAAAAGTACAGAGCCGAGTGACTTGGCAGCTTTGTCTTTTATTTGACTTTGACCAAACAGAGATGGGGAATGCTAGGTGGTGCGGAGGCAGCCGCAGCATGTTAAAAAGCTCAGCCGAGCCCCATAGAGGTAAAGTCGATGTGCAGACGAGAGAGAGGCGGGGGGGGTGTTTCTCTCTCGATTGTGTCCATATGAAATCTTTTTGATCTGTGCACCAACAACAAAGGCAGGAGCAGCATGGTCAAGAGTGAGAATAAAAGAGGCGGCGAAAGTCACCTTTTGTTGGTGGTATATCAGAGAGTACAATCTCACCTCCTCTTTTATTGATGCACCAGGCTTCTGGGCAGGCGGCGTCTTATAATTTGCTTTGTCAGATCTACTCTATATTTACTGCAACACTTAGCCAGAAATGCACCAATAAAGCACCCTTCAAATATTTACATTACTACAGGCGGGATGAAACATCCAAGTTCAGGCCGACAAATTTCGTCTGCCCAAATGTGTGATAAGTGTGATGTAAACTATTGACAGGGAGGGAAGATCCCCATCAGATGGACGGCTCCGGAGGCCATAGCCTACAGGAAGTTCACCTCGGCCAGTGATGTGTGGAGTTACGGTATCGTCATGTGGGAGGTGATTTCATATGGAGAGAGACCCTACTGGGAGATGTCCAACCAGGATGTGAGTCACAGACACATGTCTCAGCTGCAGTGTGAATGACACTGAATATTCCCTCAACCCTCAGCTCAGTCTTTAATAACTGCTGGGGTTTTCTCAATATAATTCTCAACCCAATCATGTTAATGTATGTTGTGATTTGGCTCCATAGAAATAAAGCTTAGTTTTCCATGGATGATTTTAATTGCCCTTCCTCGTATTGATTGCGCACATTTGAACTGTCTCTATCTTCTTATAGGTGATCAAAGCAATAGATGAGGGCTACCGTCTTCCCGCTCCAATGGACTGTCCAGTGGTGTTGCACCAGCTCATGCTGGACTGCTGGGAGAAGGGAAGGAGTGAGAGGCCAAAGTTTGGACAGATCGTCACAATCCTGGACAAACTCATCAGAAACCCAACCAGCCTCAGAGAGCTGGCCAACAGCTCAGCGAGGTCAGCAGGAGGGAGCTATGCTTTAACACTGAACTCAACACCTACAGTGAAAATTTGCTTGTCGTCTTGAGACATTTAATTAGATGATAGAATGCCGTATGCATTGAGGACATAATCTGTCTTAAATCAACACTGTAAATTTAATATGTCAGTCTTGAAAACTGTGCAGTATAGGGCTTTTTTCCATTCAAATCACACGTCCATATCTTCTTTGTGTGTGAGTAAGCTATAAAGAAACAAATGTAGGTTTGTGGTCGAGCATATTCATGGTCTAACATTCAGTTTAGACACCCTGCCTCCCCAGCTGTAAAGCGCATATCCACAGAGTATCATTATTTGACCATTTGCGTTGTAAATTCCAGGCATTAAGCCGAACCGAAGATATTTCAGTCCCTCTCAGGGAAGACTCTAACAGAAAACAGAAAAACGTAACTGAAAAGAGAGCATAGTCTCAAGAGCATTATTAGCCAGAAGCTTCACGTTGTACAAACTGTATCAATAACGTGCCTTAAGAGAAAAGCCATTGATAAGCATTAACCGGTCTCCTACACTTTATTGCTGACAATACTAATAGTAACTTCATAGCAGTTTCAGGGACAAATTATCAACTGCAGCACAAGTTGGAAACTGTTATTTCGCAACTCAATGGTGTGACGCGTCACTGAGTTGTGTTATTTGTATTACAGCAGGGAGGACCTGTCCACTCCAGATTTCAGCGTGAGCACAGTAGACGAGTGGCTGGAGGCCATCAAGATGGGCCAGTACAAGGAGAACTTTTCCAGTGCTGGATACGTCAGCTTGGACTCAATCCTCTACATCAGTGTCAGGTACAGACAGCTAGTGGCTCATCCTTTGCTAAATGAAGCACTCAAAAGGTCAAGACTGCCAGAAAATGATGTATTACATTCCACTTGGGTGTCATCTGAGATTGGAAAGGCCTGCTTGGCATTTGAAAGACAATTTCTCTGAAAATACAAATACTGAATTCTAATTTTTTTTTCCTTCTTTTCAGTGAATTGTCCAAAATGGGTGTAAACCTGGCTGGCCACCAGAAGAAGATTCTGTCCAGCGTGCAGTGTCTGCATACCCAGGATACACATGTCCAAGTATAACAGTGTCCACACAAACACACAGTGAGACAGAGCCAAAATGGATGCTCCTGTGAAGAGTTTCAACCCCCACCCCGACATGAAGTTGCAAATGAAACTCTGTGCTCGGGCCTCCGTTGATTTTGAGACACAGCGAGACGGAGACAACACGGACGCTTGACTCCAACACAACCCACCCCCCACCACACCCACCGTGAACGGACACTACCAGCTTTTGCGCTCAGCAACGAGTCCCGGCAACGCAACCACCGATATGGAGCAAATGAGAGACACAACATGTAGAGCGACCCACATCATTTCACATCATATCAGCTCAACAAAAGATGGAGAGGGGGGAAAAAAAGGTTTTTAACTAAAAATAGTGAAAAATGAATTAGAATATAATTATCATCACTGTCTGTGCGGTGTACAGTTTGGTTTTACTGTTGTTTTATTTTGTTTTGATTTTCCTTGAAGAGTTTAAAAGAGGATCAGAAGCTATGTATATGTGTAGATATATGTTTATATGGGCTGTGTGTCCCACAACCGTAGAGATGGACCTAACGTTTGTATCGGTGGTGAGGTTTATATATCACCTAACCTTAATAGGAGCTATTACCAGGTACATGTATGAGCCCTTCCATTGCTCTCTATATGTCGAAAGCCAATGCATGAGGCGGGATTCTGAATGACATGAATGTGTGTTGGAGGTGACGGGGGACAGAGAAACTGGACCTTTTACAGACAGAGGGATGTAGAGCTGGATAGGTCACTTGTCTGCTTGCACTCATGATGTAAGTGAGTGCAGAGAAACTGCAGGAAGCGCTTCAGGTGGAGACAGTGGAGACATTTTTACTCTTCCATAACTGTTCTATTCCAAACAGCATTGTCTGTTCAGCTATGACAGTATGATGTTGGGAATATTTCAGCCTATGAGTTTGCCTTCCCATGATTCAGGTATGAGTGTGTGTGTGTGTGTGTGTGTTTGTAGGTGTGATAAGAAATGTATAGTGTTTTGGGGGGAGCAAAGGTCACGCAGTGGTCATGATAGGGTTACCACTAATAAGAAGGTGTAACTTGTTTTTCCAGTGTTGTGCCATGTACTGTAAAGGAACATTGAAATGTCAATATGGGCAACATACATTATTGCAGCTTGACTGATCTGAAAGTTGTAGTGACATTTTCGAGATGAAACATATTGTTGATGCCACCAAAAGAGCATTTAATTTAAACACAAATGATGATTTGATTCGTCTTGCGCTGTCTCACTGTCCTGTGAACAGTCACGCCAACCTACAGTTTTTCCAAGCATCCTGTGTTAAGTAACTTTACAAAACAATGTTTACAGAATGACAGAGTCAGATTTGATGGGACACTCTTCCCGTGAGCTGCGTTAATGGCACTAGTCCTGCTTTTGGCATACTCCCACATCCAGTTTTAATACATGTGATACTCTGTAGGACCAACCGTGACATAAAGTACAGTATATATGATTGTATCATAGTGTAAAATATGTACAGTGTTGATTTACAGTGTTAGAATGTTTGTAATGATAACGATGATGATGACTATGATGTACTTTTATTGTGAAAAAGAGATTTGTTCAATGGCAGTCGTACGGGTGGGGGAGCGGCGGGAGGTTATTTGTTGGTCATAACAAAGGAATGTAGCATGGTGCGAAGCTTCAGCTTGTACTGCCAAGTGACAGTTACTGCAGTTTATACCATAGCGTTAGACTGAGTAGAATGTACTCTCCTTACTGATACGCTGGCACACCCGTCGTAGAGAGTAATAAAGTTTGAAAGGCTGGTTTGGTCGAGAAAAAGAGGAAAGGAGTAAGGTCGGGATAAGAGAAGTCCTCCAATGACATTTTCAACACAAACTGAATAGATGTCAACCCCCCTCCGCCAAAACAGCAGTCATTTAATCATAGTTTTGCAGTTGTACCTTGCCATGGCAGACCTGTCAAGCTTTGCTTTTCTTAACGTGTCGAGCTGGTGGGAATGGAGTCGTGGCAAGAGTAAAAACATTTTTTTTCAAAAGACTCCGGAGTGTAATGTCATGTTGTGTTTCCCCGCTTAGTTACAGCCAGTTCTGGAAAATAGCTACATTTACATCTAAAAGAATATAATCTAAATTTCTCTCTGCCAAACTCCTGTGCTGTTATTGTCAAATAAGCCTCAAATGGAAAATACAATTTGGACTAAAATTAGTTCATTCTACTCTGGCTATGTCTATGATTTCACTCTAGCGGACCACCCTAGACCGCTGGCCTTTTAGATGCCTTATTTACTAAGCTGTTGATCTTTTCTGTTGCCCAGTAGACGCGGTATTAGCGTAAATTGTGCGGACAGGTAGTGTTAATCTGTGCTATGATGACATCACATCGACACACTGGTTTTGTAACGTTCCTTCACTTCCTACGCAGAAGAAAGTCATTCTGTTAGCAAAGTCACACATGATCAAGGTAAAGGAGAAAAATGATAACGGTGTTCTTACTTATTTGAGAAAACAAAATGCTACATTTTGATTGTTCTTTTGGTGCATAGTTGTTTTCACGTACAAAATTCCTCATCCAGAGTCGAGAAAAAGAATATGGGTAAATTGTGACATATTGTTTTGTCCTTTTTTGCTTGTTCAGCAATCCCGTTTGAGAAATGTTACTAAATCATGCCCAAACCTTGGTGTCATCTCTGAAAGACTATATAAAGACTGGATATGTGGGCTGCTTTGCTTGATCTGAAATATGACATCTGTTCTCCAATTCCCAGCTGGTCTGTATCGTAAATGTTGATGATCGATTCTCATTTGAGACTTTCAGCTCTTTCTCTCTCTCTCTCTCTTTCTTTGGCCACCATACAGTGCTTATTTGTCCCCATGCCAGTCTCCTCTGCGTTGCTTGTTGTAAAGGGTGTAGGCATTCTAATGTCTTTCATGTTGCTGTAATAAATATGCTAATATTTCTAATTTCTCACCTGATGCCTGCAGTGTGTCTTTCCCTTCACGCGTCTCTCGGACACAAATGTATACACACATGAATTTCACTCATTTCCATTTACTTGCACGTGCAACAGCAACATTATACAGGGATTCGCAGAATATGCTGGTATGTCTGTTTAAAACTTAAAATGCTTTTTATATGATGCAAGTGCACGAGCGGGAATTCCTAGGCTCCTTGCATTTGTCTCCACCTCCGCCTCATTGATGACAGTGGTGGTAAAATTCCTATCATAACATTCTTGAATGGAAAAATATGGCTGGCCTGCGACCACATCTCCATCATTCTCCATCTGTGTGTGTGTGTGTTCCTTACGAAGAGATAATTCCGTCTCTGGGGAAAGGGAAGGTCAGTGACTCCTAGCCTTGGTTAACCCCTTAATGCACTGCCCCAGTTGCTGTCACTCTATGTTACCACCATTACACCTCATTTAGTCCATCATATTAGCCTCCATATTCTCCTACCGCTCGCTCCCCTCGTCTATATCTGCCCCTCTCTCTCTCTCTCTCTCTCACACACACACATACACTTATACACACAAAGAGAGCGAGAGAAAGAGCAACACAAACAAAAAAATCATAGCTGACCACTTCCTGAGCATCTTTCTCCTCCCACTCCCTCTTAATCTTTCTACTGGCCTTGTGCGTCAACATTTTTTCCTTTTATTTCCCCCTCCCCTCTCCTGTTCGTCCCCCGCATACCGAGATTGTGGCAAGTCCTCCAAGACCTCAATACTTCATCATCTCCCTCTTCTCATAGCTTTCTAATTTCTCCATCTATCCAGCCATCAACCCACCCATCCATTCCTCCATCCATCAAAAGGTCCTCTCCACACACAGCCCTCTTGTTGTGGTCCACTGCGTCTCTCTGTCCCACTGCTATTACCACTGGGCTTTCCTTCACTAGTAAAGGCCAATCTGTAACGTAGGGCTTTTGTCTCTAGGTGTCCCAACAGGGAGAATGTCATTGCACGTATTTACTCGGGATAACATGGAGGCGACCGAGGGCCAAAGGCTTAGGCAATTGATTCATCATGCAGCTGCTATTGGCATCATGTGAAAAGGTCAGGTGTCCCTATGGAGAACACTTTAAAAGGCCACTGGTGACTGATGAGCCTGTCATGTCTGGATCACATACATGCACAAGCACTCTCTTGCTCTGTTCCTCAGCTCTGCACTCATCCTCCCTCTCTCTCTCTCTCTCTCTCTCTCTCTCTGTCTGTCTGTCTCTCTGTCTCTGTGTGTGTGTGTGGGATCCACACACACACACAGAGACACGTTTAAACTCCAGAGGGAATGGTAATTGGGGCCCCTCTGTCATGCTGTCAGGTGTGGGTTTGAGTGTCCCCTCGTGTGCGACAGCAGACATTAAAATAACACAAGAGACCAAACTGCCACTGTGACCTCTGCGGGGTCAGCTATTTGTGCACGTGTGTGTTTGCGTTTGTTTACTCATGTGTCACTGTTGCCTCCATGTGTTGTTGTGCTTTTAGGACCGAAACTGATGTCATGCGCATGCGGTGTGTAAGCAAGTGAGCGGTTTGTGTTAAGAGAAAGAGACAAACAGAGGGATGTAGATAAAATCTGAAACAGAGGTAAGATTTCATCACTCATTAAATTTGCTGAGTTCCTGCTTTGTTGGTCCTGACTATGCATTGCATGTCCTCGCTAATCAAATATGGCCAAGTTGAGACAGGCTCAGTTTTTCCCAGCCCCCCCTACACACACACACACACACACGGGCACACACATCAATCCCCCTCTGTCTCATGAGGTTTTAGTTTGCTATCAAAGCGATTTCCTGTCTCAAATTCTCATCAGTAATCAAAGTTCCTGATTGAATTTGAAAAGTGAGCCCGGCTCTATAAATCACATTATATGCCTCACTCCCATCATGCCCACTCTCATCAGCCACAGGAATGAGAAGCCACCCTGGGTGTATGTCCGCGTTGGGATCCATGTGTGTGTTTACGTGTTTGCTGTGGACTGGGAAATGGATGTTGACAGAAGTGTGATTGAATCCATGCAATTCTTTGTTGGGACAGATAATCAAGAAAAGGCAGCGGAAAGATAAAATAACAGTAGTGATAGCACAAGTAGGGTCAGACTGTATATGGAAATAATAATTTCGGCTCAAAACTGCCTGGGGAGTAATTAGTAGATTTAAAAAGGAGCAGAAACGAGCAGGGACAGAATAAGACAAGAGGAGGATAAATAGAAATTGAGACTGAATAAAAGGTTAAGAAAAATTTGGATGGGTTTGGAGGGACTGAGATAATGTTGACCACATAATTCCTTACAGATGTGGAAATCGCAGTTTAATGGCTGGCAGAGATGGCGCGCTGAACTGCTGCTGGATGACTCAAGAGTGACTCTGACCAAAGTCAAACACTCTCTTACTCAACTCGTGCTATTGTTGGAGAAAAGATGATAAAAATCTAAATTTGGAGAAAAAGTAGAAGGACCACATCTGCTCGTTTGTAAATTATACTAACAGATAGACACGGGCTGCCCAGTGTTCCAGGACTTAGTGAGTCACACAGTGAGCAGAGGCATTTATTACAAGTGTAATAATAAAGCTTTACTACTCTTTACCACTTCAAAATACACAGGACTAGTTCTACATCACAATGAAATCTCATTTTGAACTTTGTGTGACAGCTGATTGCAGCAGATTGCACGATTTCCTGTGGCCTGCATGTGTGTATGTATGATTGAAAGACATGGGCGGTCTTTTGTACACAGCACATTTATGTATGTCTCCTATCCTGTACAATCAAAAGCAGTACTACTGGTGGATGCACAGGAAAATTGCTGTAAATCAAAGATAAGTATGGAAACTAAGGGTCCTGCAACTTACTATATGTATTGTGTATCCCATCAAAACAATTTCAAAACAATTTCATGGCTGGTAACAACAGCATATGATTGTTACACATACACATGGTATGCAACACAACATTTATCATCGTATTTCTCCTTTCTCTTAACAGTAAAATGTAAAAAGATAATTAAATATATAATCTTACGCAACAGTGAAAACTGATTTACAGCCAAAAAAAAAGCCATAAACAACACATGTCTGAGTTTTCCATATTTCGCAAAACTAATTTCACAAATTAGTAAATATTTCCAGGCCAAAAAGCCCAATTTCTTTATCACAGCTATGACACCTCAGAAGAAAAGGGTTGGCAGGCCGCTATCTTATGATGACAGAAAGCACCATAAGATATTTTTTTCCAGCGTTTTGAATGGAAAGCACAGAACGTTTTCATGGTGGTTTGGAAAGACTTGAAACTGAGGGTCTCTCCAGAGCATCATTAGACTAGAAAAACTGAACCCAAAGTTCGTCCATATTGTGGTATCATTCTGGCTATATCTCACACTGCGATTGTTGAAACATATGAAGGAATCATAAAAGCTGAGAGGGTCAGAAATATGGGCACATGCTGATTTTCTCAGTAAAAGTCAGAGAAACCTTAACTAAACTCCAATAACCACTGGAAACTGCCTCGTTTCCCTTCTTGGGCCAGATTGTTATTTATGTATCGGCTTCCATTGACACGTGGGCCTGTCTGAAGTCACATATAACAAGTAGCCATTTCTGACTGTCCTGTGATCAGCTAAAGAATTAGAGGAGGCCGGAGAGACGGATTGACCACAGATGACAGCCTGATCAATCAGCTGATGGCTTTTTTTCCTCAAGGGTCGATAATCTTTTCAAGACTATAGGAGGCAGATGTAAATATTCAATAGTCTTCGCAATTCCTTTCTTTGTTTGTTTCTCATAGAGTTTATAATTTGCAAAATTGTAGCTGGTTTTTAAAAGGCTTTAACATCTTATAAGCTGCAGCAATATAATTTATTATTATCATTATTATGATTATGATTTATGACTAAAAAGATGCAAAACTACTGCCTAATTATGGGGTGTCACTGTGTCTTTCAGAGCCTTTATTGCATAAACCTTTTAATTCTATACAGCAGGAGCAAGTCATCCAGCAACTGATGTTAGTTTGATTAATAAACTCAAAGGTTAAACATACAAAGGATACTGGGAAAAGGGCAGGACGGCAAAATTCCATGTTAAAGTGAAGAAATGATTGGTTTTTAGAACCACAATCACACGGTTTGTAAAGCGCTGCGGAAAATGATCGGTAACACCAACATGCAGCTGTGCACACACACACACGCAAACACACACACTACCCATAACCACAGTTAGCAGTAAGCACACACTGTGACAGCTGATATTTGACCACACACGATGGGTTACTCAAACAGGGTCTGCAAGTGCTGGATAAAACTATACTTAAGGTCTAGTCACAAAGACAGAAAACTAATCTTTTTTTTCTGCTTGTTCATACCTTAGAATATATAAGAATATGTGTTTATTGTTTGCCATTACAACAGAGCATTGTGTGTTTGTTTGTTTGTTTGTGTGTGTGTGTGTGTGTGTGTGTGTGTGTGTGTGTGTGTGGTTGTGCCAACCTACAGTATAAAGTACCAACACAAAGCTACGGCTAAGCAGCTCTACGTCAGCCACACACTTACTAACAGTGGTTTGACCCAAATAACAGTATAATTTATGAAGGCTTTTAGGCTCCCAGGCAGCCATGGAAACAGAAGAGAGAATAATGTGAGTTGGACCGTGCCTATTCACTTCAGTTTATGTCCTGGTCCTTTACTAGGACACGTGTCTGCGGTTCTTAATGATACGGAGGCAGTAAACACAATGTTAATGGACACGGAGTTTGCAGTGATGCGTTCAGCCGCAGATGCACAGCTGTGCGCACAATTATGGACGCGCTCGCCAAACAATCATCCTAAACTGGTGCAGGTACAGATGGGGGTGATTAGAAAGGGAGATTTAATAAAAATCTGAAAAAGTGGAGGCAGTGCAGTAACTGAGGTGGATATGGTGACGGAGGCAGTGAGAAACATTGGAGAGATGGATGGATGGATGGATGGATGGATGGATGGATGGATGGAAGAGAGACAGACTGAAGCATGGAAATCATTAGTACTACGCTGTACAGTGCTGGCCCCAGGCTGAGTTAGAGGCCGGAATGGACAGTTAGCGGCTTCTGGAGGAGATGACATCTCAGGCAGATCCAAAGGACGAGTTAAGACATCTCAAGCGCACATGTGACGAGTGTGCGTTTACGCGCGCGTGTGTGTGTGGCTGCATGCATGTAATCCTGCGTGGTACACGGTAGCAGGTCGTTTGCCGCGGCGTTTGAAGTGGAGATGCAGCTCTGAGGATCAGACTCCTGTCACAGATCAGAGGACAGAGAGACAGGGCGCCATGAGAGAGGAGCAGAAGACAAAGGCAGACAAATGAGACAACGTGACGACACCGCTCCAGCATCAATCCCCGTTTGTACTGATTACATCCACAGATATTATGAGTAAACAAACCACCTGCAAAGGAGCATTCTCTGGTTTAATAACCTCCAGCTGCACTGAAACACATAAATTACAGAAACACTGCCAAGCTTTTTTTTTTCCTGTTGGCAAACGACACTGTGCATCACAGCCAATATCTGGTGAGAAAAGGCAAAGACCAAGTCTCTGCAACTCCCTATACAATGATTTATCACACGGCAACACACGTAACATAATATCTATATAATATACTGAACTGGCTGATGCCCACCAGTGTTCACCTATTTTATCAGACATACACTTTAACAGACATATATTTAATATACATATACTTTATGACTGTAAACTCGAGATCAGACTGTGACTCCACAGCTCTGACTGTGGTGTCACTGCTTTCCCAAAGCGTTTTTTTTTTTCTTGTCCACTCTAAAAAGCAAGGTCATTGTTTTCAGATGGATCCAGTAGAGCCTGGAGGCCAAAACAAGGAGGTCAAACAGGGCAGCATGAACGTACGCTGACTGAGGCAAACTGCTTTCCCCCCCTCACTCACTTAGAGAACGAGTCCATTGACAGAGAGCCCCGAGAATCCCATAAACGAGCATGACACTCTTCTGTTCGTTTGACGCACAATCGGACCATTTGCTTAACGCCAAGTGTAGACACATGACAGAGAGAGACAGAGAGGAGGGGAGGAAAAGAGAGCAACAATAATACATGAAGGGTGAGAGAGAGAGAGAGAGAGAGAGAGAGAGAGAGAGAGAGAGAGAGAGAGAGAGAGGAGCCAATTTGTGCATTCACATGTTTGGCTGAGATTATCATCGCAGGAATTAGGCCCTGTTTTCTGCTGATAAGGTCAGCTGTCAGTCTAGACGTATCTAAACTCGTGGATAAGCGCGCACACACACGCACACACACGCACACACATGCACACACACACAGTTGTATGCACAAGCTGATTTTAAAGCTGATTAGGCATTATTACAGCAAGCACAAACACACACACGCATACATATGCCCATTTGCGTGTCTTTATATTGTCGAGCACGATAACAGCATCCTCACAGTGGAAAGCCGTGCATTTAAAGAGCTATGCCACTTTTTTTTAAATCCTTTTTTATTGGATTCATTTCCAAGTCATTGTGTATTTAAAAAATAAATAAAACCCCTCTCATGCAATCCACGTGTCATAAACTGTAAATGAAATTGCATGGTGCAGTTCAGCCCTGTGGGATCAACAATAAACACGAGGAGTGAAGCGGCTTTGTGCGGAGGAATGTTTCCGTGTGCAGGTGCCAGGCACTGTCATTCTGACATATTCATTCTGACTATGGAAAAGAGGCTGCATAAAGGGGATTGCCAAAAGCTGAGCGTTTGTTAAATGAAGATGAATGTGACGCTTTGGAATGAAGGTGATATTTTATTTAGGATCAGATGCTTTCTGTTTGGTAATGCAACAGCCACTCCCGCAACAACATGACAGCCCTGGGAAATGGATATTGATTAGAGAAGGTTGATGCCTTTTTTTTCCCTCCTTGTTTCTTTCTTCTTACACTCCCTCCACCTCACCCCCCCCTCGCCTGCTGTTTTTAATACCTGCCTCTCTCCTCAGCTGTCGCACAGTTTCCCTCCTTCTTTCTGTCTCCCTCTGTTTGTTGTCTAGGCTTGGGTGTAATGCACACTGAACTATGATGGATGGAAGGTTCGAGCCAATTGCAGGGCCCTACAAGTGGCAACTGTTCAAATTTCAGTCATGTACGGTCCATTTGTGTGTGTGTGTAAACCTACAAGAGCTGAAAAAATATAGAAAGAACGATTTCTAAGTATATATAAGAATACAGAGCCAAAGCCAAACAAAGAAGGAATAAAGCTGCAAAAATACTTGCAAATATTATCTTACCCATCGGAATCCTATCATTTTCAGCCCATAAGACTTTTAGACTTTTTAGACGGCAGGAGACAGCTTTGTTCATTAGCTTGTTTCAATCCATAACGAACAGCAAATGACTGAAAAATCAATGCGTGTGTGACTACCATTTACTCTCCTACCGCCATGCACTGTTGTGTTCCTATATGTGTTAGTCTATACAACTCCCTGATGAATACACAGACACACAAAAATTCTTAACCTTGTTTGTCATCTCATAACTAACTTTTTTTTGTTGAAAACTACGACAGTTTTTTTCCATATCATATAAAACGCAGTGACCAGCAGCGTCTGAAATCTAATGACAGCCATTAATGGTTTATCTCATGGGAACCAGCTTTTTGTCCCTAAATTGGAGGTGATTCTCCCTAATGGGGCTATGTGGGCAGATTCTTGTAACCACACTGTGATTAATTTGTCTACACACATGCTCGGCGAACAGGAAAGTGACAAAGGAAACGCATTAGGAGGGTGTTTTGTGTTTTGAACAATAGTGCATTCTGCAGTAGATGGCCACATCATTAGCATTCCAACCTCACACACACACACACACACATACACACACACACACAAAACCACCAGTGTACCTCCACACCACACATGCACACTGGCAAACAACAGTCTTTCTCTCGTACGCACTCACATCCCCAGCACGACTCAGGTATTATGTTCTGTGCCCGTACACCCTCATTAACATTCCGCTCTGATCCCCGATGATAACCTCTCCAGCGTGGGCGCAGCCACACGGCTGCTGGGATTATGGCTTTTGACAAGACTAATTAATACAGACCTAACCACAGCAATCAATATCATTGATTAAAATCATGCTCAAGGAATTAATAACTGCCGGTAGGTTAAAGGTTAATTGACTTAAAACTAAATCTTGATAGATCATTAAATGCATCGAAGGCATGGTCTTTTATGGTTCTCTCTCTCCTGTGTTAACTGCTCAAGAGACGTTTGACCTCCAACACAACACCTGCAATCAGGGCATAGTCAGCAGCGGTTTACATTTTACATCAGACTCCACTTCCTGTGAGTATTTCCTGTTCATTGGGTTAGGTCTGATTGCTGTATCGATGTATGGATTCAATGTTTACGCCAACATTTCTGAGTAACAACTCATCCTGGGAAATATACAGACGATAATTCAGTTGTTTCTCCACAAGCTTCTGGTAATTTCATCTTAGATGTCTAAATCTCGACTTAAACCGCACTCTGCTGCAAGTCTGCACTCTGCTCTGGACGTACACTTCACAGGCAAGATGAACAAGATGGAAGGTAAGAAGCAGACGGGTGTTGGGGCATGCTGCCCAGCAGCCAGGCTTTGATCACCTCCCTGAGTCGAATGCACTTACATCCCCTGAGCAATCAGCCGCTGTCAGCCTATGTGTATTGCTCATTCTCTCCACTACTGCAACAACAACAACGCTAAAAGGGAAATAAAATAGATTATTTAAAAAATCTTGTTTGGAGCTATTTTGCCTTAAATGCATCTGTGAGGCTAAGATGCAACACTTGTGTGAATAGCTGCAGTGTTTCACACTGAACCGTGTCCTCACTGATTTGTGCATGTGTGTGTGTGTGTGTGTGTGTGATCACCAGGGTTCCTTGTCACAGAAAGGGCAGAGAGGAGTCGAGAAGTGGTAGCAGGTAGAGTGGGAGGCAGACAGAGGCGACACAGAGAAAAGGACTGTGACATTATCACAGTGGGAACCGGTTATCAAAAGCATAATGATGAACAAGGTCTGCTTTTACTAATGAGAAAAACAAACGGGACGGGAAGAGAGAGAGCGAGAGAGCGAGCGAGCGAGAGAGAGAGAGAGTGAGAGAGAGCTACACTGACATTTGCATGATCAACTCATAAATTCAAATATGCACACTTTGATTTGAAGAATAAATACCGAATGAATTCATCGTTTCCTGCACAGTTATACAAACAGCACACAAAACACAAGACAAGGCCAAATTCAAAAGCCTGGTCAAACAAAGCTCTAATTCTCTGTGTGTGTATTGACATACACACACACACACACACACACACACACACACACACACACACACTTGACCAATGGTGGCTGTGGAGCAGTGCAGCAGTGTCTCTGTTTGGCACACACCATTGGCAGCCTCTGCATCTCAATAACAGATGTCCCTGCGCTGTCAATGACTCACAGTAGTTGATCAGGATTTAATGAAAAGTGTGTGTCTGTGTGTGTCTGTGTGTGCGTGTGTGTCTAAACACAAACGCATCTGTGCGAGTGTATACAAGTATTATTATGAAATATGCAGTGCGTCTCATTTATAATCCAGCCTGTGGCAGCCCAGCCGTATTCTAATTTGTCCCACCACGTTTTCATAATAAATCAGAAGAAATTCCATGCTCACTACTGTGCACTATCATCCATAAAGCCAGGGAGCCGGACGTCATAGCTTGAGCTGCAGCTGCGCACATACCTGCATGTGGCATGCAATACCAATCTGTCGCACCTGATCTGTGCCCAGACGGATTTATCCCATACAGTTCTGTCAGTTCATTTCACGCCAAAAAGAAAAGTACAATACAGAATTACATCTTCAACACATTAACGATAAAACCCTAATTATAGGTTGAATCCCAATGCGTTGCTATGATTACTGTTATTATTATTGTACTGATGCAATGCCACTATTATATCAAACTGCAGTAAATGGAGAGTAGCAGAAGAGGTATCACATTAGTGGATATAAAATCATGGCAGAGTACATTGATTTGGAGGATGGCTTCTTTGTGAGAAAACAAGCCAGCGATGTGCACTGCGAGTCGGGGACTGTGGAGACAAAGGGCCTGATTGACGGGCTGTTTGAGTGGGTTTCCGCAGCAGCGAGCAGCAACAGACAGACACACAGTACACAGGAATACAGGAGGAGCCAGTGGCTGCAGCCGGTACAGGACACAGGCCAAAGATATGAGCTCAGTATTGATTTACAGAGTTTGAGTTTCTGTGTGAAACCGGATCTGAGGACACGGGCGAAAGCCTTATTTAAAAGTCTCCCCATTCGCATCCATATCTATTGATTCATGCACACTTTTATCCGGCATTAAGCAACTCTCTGGTTGCTTTCTTGCCTTTTTTTCCCCTTGCTCTCTCTCCTCTTCCTTCATTTTCTCGTCACTCCGTTACATCTGTTCAGGCTTAAAGTGTCTGTATTTTCCCTCCTCTCGGTCTTGTGTTTCTTTTTTCCCCCCCATCCTCTTGGCACCCTTTTAGGAATTAGGTGAACTTTTAAGAGCATACAGTATTTCCTGCTCATGTTTCCATGCAATCCGGCTGTGCGTTACCGAAACGGGCTGTTTTGTGGGTATTTGTTTTTCTTGTGCCTTTCCCATAAACGCCTATCTTCTTATCCCTTATCTCTGACAGCAACAAATCGAGGGGATTAACTCGATGTAGCGAAATCACATCTTGGGATGACGAGCAGCTTTCAACACACACACTCACATACGGAGGAGAGATAACAACTTTTGTCCTGTGGTAGATTTGATTGGCTGCGTATGCTCTTGTCAGGCCGCAGGAGTAAATATATGGCTGTTGTTATTGTGTGCTGTCATAACGTGGCCTGTAAATCTCTACCAGCGCGGCAGAGGAGGGATGTGAGAATTGATTCTACTTCATCTTTTACCTCTCTGCTCTTGGTGGCGAGCCAGGAGCCTCGGAAGCCATCTTCATTATATGTCAATCTACAGCGAGTGACAACGTTAGTGGCCCCTTCATCTGATGCCATTTTAATTACCCAGTACGCACATCATCTACGATGTGCGCAAATCCAGGGGCTGTCTCCTTGGGAGGTCGTATTTGAAGACCAATTACATAATAGCGGTGCGACTACGCTGTTCCATTTCAAAGGCTCCATCATATGTGGCTGACAGATGGATCCTGCGTTGCCCAAGTAACGACAGATCCAACAGGTGAATCCAGTTTGTCCTCTACCTGCAATTTGGTTTCATCCAATAATATCATTGGTACCACTCTCATGCACATCCTACAATGCTAACTAATGTAGACACACTGTAGTCTATTAATCATCTATTGTTATGAATTGTGTAAATTGTGTTTAACTGCTGGAAATCGTTTCTCTGCAGTTACGTCACAGCCTGGCGAGCTGGTTAGGAATTTGGCTTCATCCTCCCTTTCCCTTTCCGTTCCTCACTTTATTTTTATTTTTCTTCTGTCCTCATGTATTTAACCTTCACAGAAGTCATTTGTTTGGTTTTTTTTGCTTCTTCCTTCAGTTTAGTTTTTGCCCCCACCTTCCCAGTTCCATCCCCACTTCTGACTCCTACCCGGGCAGCAGTTCTGTGCAGACCTGCACTGCTAAGCGGGGTACAACCGATAACGTCAACCGCGCTGTCTGTGACTGACAGCTGGCTAAAATAGCTGTGGCAGCACACGGAGGCATGGCAAATCCGTTTTCTGGCCGCTCCAGAGTCCGTCCCTACGCCCATCTGTCGGACGAAAACCCACAGCACAGACTATCAGTCACAGCTGACCTCCAGTCAGCCACGTAAGGCACAAGCTGAGACCAGAGTGGCTCGAAGCAACACAAATAAGCATGACGATCAACAGATGGCTCTCTGTCAATCATCTTTTCCTTTTTTCACTCCCTCTATTCCCCACCTTCATTTACTCATTCTTATGTTATCCCCACAATCCAATATATTGTTCTTAATCTCTCCTCTCTCTCTCCATTTGTCCCCAGGTGGTTCAGCCGCAAATGGGACATAAGCCCCGACTCCCCGACACACACACACACACACACACACACAGCTTGGAATTCTGTCATTAGACTAACTATAGCTGCTATTTTACCCACGCTGTAATTGGACGAGCTGTGAATGAAAGCAGGGTTCTTAATTTCGGTGTGTATGTGTGTGTGTGTGTGTGTGTGTGTGTGTGTTCCTGTAATATGTATAAAACTGAGGACAGGTGGACATACAGAGGAAAGTGTTGCAAATATTTAGATGACTACATCAAAAAGAAAATGTTTCATTCACACTGAAAGTGTCGGCCTTGTTTCAGAGAGGTGTAATGAGGCTGTGACACAGGTTCACAGCATGGCCTCTCTCTTTTCTCAGCCACTTATTATAGAGCATGGAGTACAATGTCCAACACCTTGTTAATGAGCTCCGAGCTGAATGGCAGAGATATGACACGATACGTGAACTGCAGGAGAGACCATGTTCTCTTTACCTCTGCCGGATAAATTCATCTTCGTGTATAACATTATTCCGCCGCGGAAAAGACAAAATGTACTTTTAGTGAGGAGAAGAAAAAAATCTTTGTGGCAATTTAATTCATTGTAGAGTGCACTCTTTTACATATTTCTGTACAAGATGCAAATTAGATTTCTCCCGTTGAATAATCATCTGTGTAACAGGCTGAACCACAGTGGGAGATAATTACACTGCTCTGATCATTAAATAACCCCTGTTCTCACCCTCTTTCTCTCTCATGCTTCCATCGCCGTTCGAAAACTCCCAACACCTTCTGACTATGCACACCGAAACTGCCACCGCCTCACACAGGAGTTTACACTATTATCGGTTTGCTCACATGTGCAACAAATGTTGTTAAATAATTTTGTTAAACTCTTTTGTTTGAAATAAAATTGTAAGTTAAAGTCGAGCTGCTGCAGTACATGCCAGGAAGTAAATCCTCCATTCAGTGAATTACAGGTTAACATGCATGACAGATTTGGATATAATTGGCACAGTTGGCGATTTCTTTCACTCAGATTAAAAAGAAAACATCAAACAGCGGGGTTAAGTATATATTGCATTGTGTCAGGGCTCCACTGTTAAGTCAGAGCGCAAATGAGTGGCAAGAGAACTTTATTTACCGCTCCCTTTACAACCTGCCAGGTAGACTGAGAAGTGATTACAATGCTATGCTTCAGTACGCATAGTGTAAAGTTTCTATGTGTCAGCTGTCTCAGCTGGATTTGTTTGTAGTACACCTCTGGACCACACCTGCTACACATTGTCAAAATTCCTTGAACATTTTCTGGTTTCTTAAAATTCCCGGCAGAGCATCGACAACGCATAGAGATTAAAGTGGAACCTAAATAGCAACCTTGTTCATTCATGGGAGGGGCTGCTATTCCAAAAACTCATTATGCTAGTTGTCAGGAGGTCAGCGCTTTGACATAGAGCTCCAAGCTGCCTGAAGGAATTTAGCATGGATCACCTTCTGCAACACGCGGAGCTCAATTTCAGCTGTCATCGAGTTGGAGGAAGCAGAAATGCATTACCAGCCAGGATAATATGCTTTATTATATAGCTTATATGCCAGCTCACGCTACCTTGGGGCAATGAGAGCAGCAATTACAAGGACAGGGGTATCTAGCTGTATGTGTATGCACACGCGCGCCACCATACCTGCCAGCATTTACCACTCAAAGCCAATAAACTCTTAATGTGCAATTTCCAAAGTCACATCAATGTTTAAAATGTTATCAGCGCGTGGACATGCACCACTGCTCACTGATGGTCTCCAGTACAAGGACATAATCCCCATCCATCAAGTGCAATCCAAACACAGCCACGCGTGCCCACATTCAGAGCTGTACGTTTCCCCTTAAACAGTGGAGCGGTTGTCATTTGGTGGTGTATTCTGTGGATATTTGTTACACCGGCAAGAGTCGTTTACTGTGACGTTTCAGCAGCAATCCGATTGTTTGGAAGATTCAACAATAAACACACAATAAGCACCCAAAAGGCTTTCTTCCATTCCGTGGAGAACAAAAGAACTAACTGGAATCTCTGTTTGATGAAATGCAATTTCCCCATAATACCACCAGTCGAGCCTCTCCTGTGGCACAGTAACATTGGGGACTGCCGGCTGTTATGTTCCATCTAACAGAAATCCTTTGCGCCGGCGCTGAGTCCGGGCCCTGCCTATTCTTAACACGCCAATATAACAGCATTATGTGTTTTCAGATAAGAAAACAATTACAATAGGCCGAATCAAATATTCATCTTGCCTTACTCGCTGATCAGTAATCTCCCGTTTTCATTTCAGCACCATCGCTTTCTCCATCCCCTGTTCCCCCCCGGCACTCGTGCTCCCCAGTTTCATCTGTACGATGTAATCTCTGTTGAGCATACGGAACGAGAAAGAGAAACGACGATACCTTAACAACGACACAAAGCTATTTGCTATACTGCTGCAGAGTTACAGATGATGTTCGTCTCCCAGTGCTTGCTGGTGAATGTGCGTGTGCGTGCACCATCACTTTGCAAGAATCAGTTCTCCCCTTTTCATCCATTTCATTTGAATAAACCGAGATTGGTGTGTGTCGGGATGAAAATGACATGTTCTGGCACAACGGAAAGAGACAATGACAATAAACGATTTCACAAAGGCTGCTGGGAGATCACTCTGTAGCCTTGTAATTGTTAGCACCAATAAGCGTGTGTGTTTGTGTCTGGCCTCTGCTATCCACTAACATGTCCCCTGTTGATCAGACCCCCCTCCGTCCCTCCATACATACAAACCTGCACATGCTCTTGCAAAATGATGTTAAGATTACACAACTGAACATATTCACAAACACAGACGTACAAGGAAAAAAGTCAAGGTGAAAGCCGGGTACATAATGAAGTGAAAGAGGATTCAAATGAGCTTAAGGCGCTAAAGGAAGTTGGTGCGTGAGAAATCTTATTTGATAACAGCTTCAAAACAGCCGACTACAGCACAGGCCCCGTGGAGCCAAGTCAAGCGACAGCGCCAAACAAACCTTTGCTCCAAGCGTAGAAAACATTTCCATGTTCTCCCTTCAAAGGGATCACACACTCATACACTCCACAGTCCCCCTGATAAAAGCTGTGTGTGTGTGTGCATGCATGTGCATGTACTGTGTTTATATTTATGCCTCTTGAGCCTCACATACACATACTACTCCTTTATATCCATTCTTGACTATAAAATGCAAAGACACAGTGGGATATATACAAGAATAATAACAAACGCAACGTTCAAACGGCTTAATGAAGGGCATATTGAGAACCGCGCTAAACCTCAATCTCGTTAGAAGTGGAAGAGAAATAAACAGTCCAAACACTGTAAACAGCTGTTAAGGAGCTGCTGTTCCTTAGAAAGTGTGTAAACACCGGGCACACATTAACAGTGCTACAGAGCTGTACAGACGACTACTACTGAATGCCCTGGAGATGATGCCTTGCTGAGCCCTGTGGATGCACAGTTGGATGCTGGGAACTGTCGCTTATATGGATCTAAATATAGGAACTTGCTATGTGTGGACTCTCACTTAGTCTCTTTCTGTATCAGTGACTTGAACACACACAGACACACACATACGAATAAACATTCAGGGTTATCACAACTTTTGTCTCACACAAACTTGTGCATCTAGGTATGAGTATGAGTGCAAGTGTCTCCTGAGGACTTTGGTGAAGTAGGGCAGGCTGTATGAAAGTGGGGCGATGGGCGTGGGAAGCAAGCCCAGTCAGAATATCAATAATGGATAAACATGTTGCCATCAGGAGAGACTGGGAGGGAGGGAGGTGTGTGTGTGGGGAGGCGGGGGGGGGCTAAGTGAAAGGGTAAAGGCTGAGGACAAAGGACAGAAAGAGAGAAAGTCAGAATGACAAACGAGTGAAAGGAAATGCACAGTGAGTGAGGGCACATGGCTTTTAAAGGATCGTCTTACCTAAATGAGGAAAACATACTGTATTCTCTTACTTCTCGAAAGTGGTCTGCAGCCATGAAGCGAGTTTCGGTTTTATTATTTATTTGCTCAGGATCAGTGTCACACCCTGCTAAGCTAAAGCTAAGCAAAAGAATCTAATGTAAGTTTTGATTATATCAACAGATCTTTCAGTCCTCATGGCTTTCCACAGAGAAAGCCGAGATCCTGTTGCCAACTTAAATGAAATGACATACTCACACTGAGCATTGGGAGGAAGGCGTAAATCTCCGAAACACACATTTCAAAAATTGGGGGAAATAAAAGTGAAACATCTGTGTATTTGTTGCCCAAGAGCACTATTTGACTGAGTGAGAAAAATGTGTTTATTTTGTGGTGTGGACAAACCAACTCTTTAACGCCAGCGTTTTGACGTTACTACATCACTTGTGACTGTAAACTCAAAATATGAAAAAAAAAACATGCATGCATGCCGACCACCTACATTACTGTGAATGCATATTAGTGCAGTGATAATACTTGGGCTTTGTTTTTGGTCCACTTTTTACATACAGTAATTGAGTCACTAGCACTGAGTGGAGGAAAGTGAGAGAAAGGGGAAAAATGGAAGAACATAAGGTTGAGTTTGGAAATGTACCATTTTTCACATTTAAGTAGGCAAAGCAGTGTGAGAGGTGAGCCATCCAACAGTGTTCCGAATCCATTTAGCCTAAGGTAAATGATGAAAATAGGATGCAGAGGGCTCTACTCTGCACGCCATTGTCACCCCTGATTCATATTTATGCAGCCTCTGGCATAAAATCAGGTGTGTGTGTGGGTGTGTGTGTGCGATGTTCTGTTTTTCTGTGCCCTGAGTGTCAGAGATGGATTACGAGAAAAGAGGAAAAGAAAAAGTGAGGATGGTGTTCAGAGGTTTTCTTCTGCAGGGTATTCAGACACTTACATTTTTTTTTTAATTTTATTTCTAACCACTGCCAGTGTGTATGCCACATTTCTGACCAAGTGTTTGTGTTTCAGTTCTAGTGGCTGTGTATGAGCATTGTGTCCCTGTATGTAAACACAATAACAACTTTCCTGATTTGGCCCTCTATAAAAGCCCTTTTATTATTCCTTTCTTAATGGCACTAATTAGACTGTTCCCTTTAATTAATCTGTTCTTGAATGAGTGTGTGTTTTTGTGTGAGTGCATGTGGTTTGTGCGTTTGTTTGTGTGTGCGCGTGTGCCAATGAGGCATGATAATCAGCCTGCTAATCCCACTGATCCTGATGCTCCCCGAGTAAGTGATAGAAAACAAAATGTCAGGCTGAATTTGACGCGGCCTCCATGAATTCCTCATCCTCGCCGTCCTCAGCACACAGACCAATGCAAAGCTTCACAGCCACAATTATCTACGTGAAGAGAGTACAGTCTGGTAATGACTTGCAAAGATTGCAGTCAGCGAAACAGTGTAGTGGGCTTCCATTAAGAAAAAGGAGAGCAAGAATAGAAATCCGAAAATAAGTTGGAGTTGCAGTAGCTCCTCTTTTTTTGAATAAAAACAATCAGGCATACTCTCTCTCTCTCTCTTTGCTTTGCTCCAGTTGGACTGTTTCTCATTTGCGTTTGGCCTCAGGCCCGATGCAAAGGCCACTTCACCTCCTCAAAGGAAACGAGACACTGTTTCTGGCTGTTGACTTCCTGTTTACATTCTGTAACTGTTGCCATAAAGCATAATTAAACGCCATTATTCATTTCCATCATCCTTTCTCTGTCGTTTGCTGCTCTTTCTCCCTCTGCTTGTCGTGTGTAAGAAAGTCAATATCTGATCCTCAGATGACAGCAGGCTCCGTCGTCCAATGTAATTAATTATTATTTCTATTGTCATGATTATTATTATTGTTATTATTATTATTATTATGTTGAGTTGTGTTAAAAAAACAAAAATACCTGTGGCATTTTGACGTTTTACCCATTACAATCCTATCCGCAGGAAGAGAAAAGATCTTAAAAGAGCAAATGAATGACAAAATGTGAGATAGCTCGGGGAGGTGGCGCCTCTGCAGTCACTTCGGTCACAGTGAACGAGCCAGCATCATAGCATCAGCATACAAACACCTCAGTAATGAAGCGCCAGCAGTCCTGGGCTCTAACCACACAGACCTATCCATCTCCCCCATGCATTATTCACTGTGCACAGCCATTTTACTGCCCAGCGCACCAGGCAAAGATTGGTTCCACTTTTTATTTATCTGTTTTTCACCCCCCCTGCCCCTCTCCCTTTCCACAGCTTTTCAATTAAATTAAGGCAAGCGCAACACTAAATCCATGCGGCGGAGGCTGCCCACATGACAATTAGACTGTCAACCAGATAGAGGAAGAGCAAGGGACAAGATAGTGAACACAGTCCAGGTAAGTTGGCAGTGCTGAAATTTTCATTTAGTGTTGTGGACCACAGCAGACACGATGTGCCCAAGGCAGTGCTTTGTAGCCTTGCAGACTGCAAACTTGTATTTAAAGTCAGATTTCAATATTGAAATTTATTATTTAAAAAAAAAGTTATATATATTATAGGACATTTGTAGCCTAATGGGTAAGGCTAGTTAGTGGTCTCAAGTTTCTTGTTGTTGTCTTGAGCAACCTGCAGGAGTTTCCAAAGGCTGGTGTAACATGTTTGGCTCCCGCAGAGTGAAAGGGCAGAAATCCATTTACTATACGTCTTTTCTTTATACACAACTGTTATTTTGCTTAATACACAGTGCAGTCACTCACATAAATGTGGAGTACTTCAAGACACAACATAAAATATACGAGTGAGGATAACTGCGCCGATTTTCCCCTTATAATGCTAATGTCTGAGTGTGCTGTGGAAATCAACAACTGGTGCTAGGTTTATATATAATTTTTATTATTGTAATTTGCATAATTTCACAAAACACAGTGCACAGAGCCCCGAGCCACCACTGTGTCGAAGTCGAGTAGAATTTGCAAACATGAAACCAAAACAGTTCACAATAACGAACCAAATAACAACCTAGCTTTCATTTTCTTCATTTCTCCATGTGTGATTAATGCCAATTATCTCACATGAACCTAATAACCAGGAAACAACATGCTATTCGGCTGCTGTTTAAATGTTGGTCCGTTGCCAAGAGCCGGCAGCAGAATGCCACAGGTGCTGCTAATAGGGTTAATAAAGAGCCAGCTGATCAGTAGCTGTCCCCGGCATGGGCCAGGAGAGTAGAGAGGTACTTTTAGGCTCACTTCATTAAATACAAACAAAGAAGCAGTTGCCTGTTGAATCTGAAGAAGTGTGTAGAGATAAGGATCCAAAAGCCATAAAGACTGAAGAGGCAATCGAGAGGTCATTAAGAATCATTAAGCTAAACTTCAATTTAACTTAACTCACATCTCTACAACAACTTTTAAGACCTTTGTGTACACATTAGAAAAGAAAGATCACTGCAACACTGCAGTGAACAGAGGAAGGAGTCATTAGTGCCAGTGTACCACGTGTGATACATCGTTCCACATGACCTTGAGTGACACTGTTGAACAAATTGCGTCATGTGGTATATGTGGTTTCCTTGGCAACAGCGGATGCACGTGTATGTTGGCCTGTGTACCAGTGTTTAAAAGTGTGCATTTTCAACATGCCGTTCACTGGATTGTCAGCCATGACAGGTAGAGCAAGGCTTTGCCACCGAGACAATTGGGAGTCAGCAGTTATTTCAGGGAGACCGCTGTTCCTGAAATGAGCAGGGACAGAAACCAAACCGAGCAATTAAGGAGAAGGTCAGGCTAGATAGATAGTCTCCCATTTCATGGTGGTGGAGAAGCACCCACGTGCACACACACATGCGCGTGTACACACACACACACACACACACACACTAGGGGGCAGTAAGTATTTTTACCTAAATTATATCCCTGTAAGCTTGGTCCTCATAAGAAAGACACTCATTTGTTGACACGGAGCAACAGACAATGTCTACATGGACTCAGTGACACACGTGCACATTCACACGCACGCATGCGCACACATCACTTTTGCATACTGTAAGGCCAGCGTCCCATGTCGAATGGTAGTTACGACGGTGACATTTCAGTGGGTCTTTTAATGAGACATGAATGGTGGAAGTGAAGCGGGGGGGTGGGGGAGGGGGGGACTCTGCTGCATGCTGTGGCATCAGTTAACAGGAGAGGGGCTGGGAGGGGTTCAGCAGCCTGCACAAGCTGCTATGGGAATTCACATCCAGTCCTAACGGAACCTAAACGCGCGTGTAACCCACTCACTAATAAGTGTTGGCAACTACAGGGTTAACTCCTCGCGAGTCGCCTGTTTGTTTGTTTTTACTTCCTCGGCACCTGTAGAAAGTCCGATCCTCCACTCGGGAGTAAGACGGAAAAGCACGAAGTAGAAAAAATCGGGAAGTCAAAAGCAAAACGCATGTGATGATCAGAGTGATCCTAACGGAACGTAAACGCGCGCATGGCACCCTCGGTTTCATCTTTTGCAAGCTCTTCATTTAATCGTAGGTGGTGGAAGCTCTTGCTCATTAAACCAAAGAACTGTGCCTTGGTGCCTCTTGCCACAGACGTCAGTCTACCAGCATTTGCTATTGCTCGCGCAGTCCTGCTAATTTCAGATAAGTCACTTTGTTCTGGCAAAAGACAACGGAAAGATGCAAACAGTAGGAGGAAGATGTCGGCGGGGTGGTTGTGGATATGAGAGGAATATGAAAATGAGACTCATTGAGAGAAAAAAAGATGGGACAGAGGGAGGAGAGACGGAGGGAAAGCGCTGGAGTCACTCAGCTGAGAGAGAACATCGAAAAGTCATAACCCAGATTCAATTAACGTCTGATTGCCGTTACACTGCTATAATATTATACATCTGAGAGCTGTTTCATATTTCAAATAAAGGCCAAGCATCAACCTCATTAATGCTCAGGCTCACACTTCTATCACACACACGCACACACACATGCACGCACGCACTCAGAAACTCAGGAATAGTTTGTTTTGGCTGGTGAGAGGAAGGGCATCGGGACGTCAAACTGCAAACAAAAGTGGTGACATCCACAAGAAGTGTGCATGCGGAGGAGACAGGCATGGCGAAGGAGAGGAGAAATGGCACTCGACAGGGGCTTGCAGGGCTGAGTGACAGCCCATTTGTAGAGATGATGAAGATATTTTCATCCAGGCAGCCATTTGTGGCGTCATTGCCGAGGACGGCCTGTCAAATCCGCTTTAGCTCTCCACCCTGTCTCGCACACTGCTGCCGTCATGCGCACATCAGCCCACATGAGCCCCTCTGGAAGACCACAACAGGTGTGCGTCTGTTGTGTACAGTTTTTTTTCTGAAGGAAAGAGAGAGAGTGAAAAAAAAAGAAAACTTGCAACATGTTCTCAGGGCACCATTAACAGCACATCACCTCTGGGCTGAATTATTATGAGGCCAATACACATACATGTGCGCACACAGTAAATCCATTGTTCACTCTGACACCCCACTCTCACGCAACTACTCGAGCAAGGGGAGAGAAGATGTGTGATTTCTGCGTAGTTAGCAAGTGGAACAGTTATAGTAGCACGGGCTGAGGGTAATGTGGTTTGTCACCACACATCCCTCACCTGTATAATAGTGGGAAATCGAGCTGAAAGCATAATGTCACAGCAGGCTATAAAGCAGACGCTCAGGGGCAACAACAGCAGTGAACCCCAAGTCGCCAGAGACTGGACAGCTGTCATAAACGCACATGTGCACGATTGGCCGCTGCACAAACACACATGTGAACACACTTATACACACTAATTGTCTCTTTCCGCACAGTCATAACTTTCTGAGCACATAAGTGGCTTTTGGGGAGACTGGAGGCAAAGCGCTGAAGACACACACACACACAACAGACATATACACACAAACACGATCCCTCGCTCTCTCTCTTCCCCAACACACACACTAAGTGGTGTAAGGGGGGCTGTGAACTCTGGTTGAACTCGGGGTAAAAGAGAGGTGAGAGGCAGTGCCACTCACAGGAAGGGAAGGATATTGGCATCAGAGCCAACTCGAATAATTCTGAGATCTACTGCAGACGTATATATTGTTTACTCAAAGTAATATGCAGCGGGTGTTTGATGGATTTGAAAAAATCGAGCCTGGGGATGAGTGGGGGTGAGAACATAAGCTAATTAAAAGTGATTCTTTAACCCATTTGAGATCTGCCTCGTTACAGACAATATGAGTGATGGAGTGTCTGTGAATTTTCTAGTATTATTATTATTATTTCAATGGTAATTAAGGAACCGCCATTCCCATCGCACCCCTCAAAATATGAAGACTGGACAAACCAAATCCAAAACAACTATATTTTAAGATGAAATGTGCTGTGGGGAGTTGTAAGGGGAAATTGTGGTACAGTGTGCTGATGGTGGTGATGATGGTGGGGGGGTTCCCTCGAAGAGATTAATGAGTAACTTTGTGTGACCCTGGCTCACTGCCTCACTACGTCTCATTGGCAACCTTGGCCTGATGTGTTCGTTCACCGAGAGCTGTTAACCATGGCTCATCAGACACAAGTGCACGGACACACACGCACGCACGCACACACGCACACAAAGAACCAAACAATCCATTGAGCCATATACAACACAAAATGGACACGGAAAGGTGCACGTACTCAAACACACCTGCCAGAGACAAGTGCAAACACAGAGGAAGGACCATGTCTATACACAGGCACTAGTACACACTCACACACGCAGGCACACAGACATGCACGCACGCAGACACACACATATATATTGGCTAACTGGTGGTTGATCAAGCCAATCTAAATGCTAAACAAGAATCCGTCTCAGGAGTAAAGTACTGGCTAGCTGCAGACTGTCTCTTCTCTAGAGGCACTCAACAAGGGGACATAAAATTAATGTGTATGATTGTGTGTGTGTGTGTGTGTGTGTGTGCGTGTGTGTGTGTGTGTGTGTGTGTATGCGTGCGTGCGTGCATCACCTCTTTGGTATGTTGTTGGTCCTAATGGGCACCAAGTCCCTGTTCTTATAAGGTAAAATGTAATTTCTCAGGTCCTGCCGAGGTAAAGTGAGTTGAGCTCCTCTCATTTTTAACGCTCCAACCCCTCAGTCACGCTGACAAACTTCTGAAGCACTTGCAAGAATTATGATTTTTATTCGGCAACAGTAATTGCTAGGTCGCGGAGAGAAAAGTACTGCTGGTAACAAACAAACACATTAGGGCTGGGCTGGCAGAAACGTTTGTGAACACACCACCAGACTCACAATTACATATAAGACACTTTACTACAGCTTATACAACCACAACGCAATATATGTATAATGATTCAGGCTTTGAAATCCGCTCCCAGATTTAACAATAAGCCTATATGTGATGATACTTCTTTGTCGGCAGAGGGAATCAATGAAAAAGTGTGTAAATGCAAATGGCCTTCGTTGATATTCTGTGCGGCTGCGTTACCTTCCCACAGGCCCAGTGGAGATAAGTAAGCCTGCAACCACAACCTAACAATGAGTTTCAGGGACGAGAAAACAAGGTTCACATTAGCATATTATCTATTATGTTATCTGCAATATGCCTGCGCAAAACCACAAAGTTGGTTTCTCTTTTCATGGCCTTAAATTGTAATATCGGACATTTTCCCCACCAATTTCCCACATCTGCAGTTCCCAGCGGGCCCAATCAGAGAGTAAGGTGAAGTCATTAACAGGCAGTGTGCAAAGATCTGCCTTGAAGACCACATGAAGTGCAAGAGGACGGCGGCAACACACACCTGTTTAAGTGCACATGTGCGTGTGTGAGACGATGTGTTTTGGAGTCGGTGAGCGCACACAGAGGACGCCGTGATGAAGATTGACTCGTTGAGTAATGAAAATCCACTGCAGCCCTCCGTAGAGAGACAGACCCAAAGATGGGTATGAGAGAGTGAAGTAATGAAGTAATGTAGCAGCAAACGGCTACGGAGCTCCCACTTTGGAGGGGGGGTCTCCGGGGGACAGATTCTCCCGTGTGAGGGGCAGAATCAGGGAGTTTTAGAGAGAGAGAGGAGAAAAAGGAGGGCGAGAGGCTTAGAGAACAATGGGGGCAGGGTGGAAACGGTGGGAAGACAGTAGCCATGATGGATGGAGAGTAATTTATATGTATCACACATTTAGGACAAAAGCAGGAGGGCAGTGCACCTGAAGAGTCGCAGGAAAGCAATGTTGTTTAGCAGCTGTGTGTGTGTGTGTGTGTGTGTGTGTGTGTGTGGAGGGGGGGGGCTTGTGCCGCGTAACAGGTTGTTTCAAAGTTGTGATTCCACTTGCTTTAAAATGGAGACGAGGGCTCAGGTGTGCGACTGCCTTTATCATAAATCCCGCAGCAACCCTGATCTATAATTCATGCCGACAAATGGAGGTGACACCAGGAGGAGCACAAGATCGCGTCCACACACGCACACAAACGCACACACGCGTGCGCACACACACTTTCAGAGCTTCGAAAAGCCGCTGCCACACATGCAATCTAATTCTTCCAGGCAATCTGTGGAATGGCTATGTCTCGTGGGTGTAGGCTAAACACCCATTGCTATGGTGATAGAGCTTCAGCTCTATCCAAAGAGACAGAGATGATCTACACAGAGGTTCATCCTTCACAGATGGCCATGAGAAAACGCCGCCCAAATAATACCACTGCCTGAAAGGCCTGGGGGCCTTTCAATTTGGGGGTAAATTGTTGCTCTCAGCAGCCTGCGTGGACATTTGTCACGTCACCCGACAATCCAGGGCAACACATCACTATCGATTTCACCGTTTCGGGGTTTTATGTAACGCAGCTCCGGGTGTTGCCGCGTGAACGTCAGCCTAAATGCGTGTTTGTGTGTGTGAGCAGAAACTGGATGTTGAAGATGTTTTTTCATTACTGTCAATACTGTCTGATCCCATTCTCCTGACACAGAGGGGACATTGATCCTCCTTGTACAATCTGTGTCTGTGTGGATGTGCATGTTGCTGTGTGCATGTCATGTGTTCAGCAGGCCCAAGTGTGCAAATAGATCCCTATTTTGATTCAGAATAGCAGCAGTTTCAATAGGTATCAGGGTTTCTGAAGTCTCAGGATTACAATCCAGCATTTCTTATTCCGCCGTTCACTTCTGGGTGAGCGAGAAGCCAGGCATGGGTGAAGAGGGGTAAAGGAGGAGGGGAGGAATATGATTTATCCCTCATGCGACTTGATGAATCTGCTCTGGGTGGCTAAACTATTTATGAGCCTCACAGCTAAATTCCTCCATGCGTCTCTTCCCTTTCTCGGCTCGGAACCCAAATCTAATTCAGCCTCGGCGAAATGCACACATACCCGTGCACTCGTACGCACGCACGCACTTAACACAAAGTCATCAGAAATGTACACACACACACACATAAAGACACACTTACAGACTTGCACGGTGATTAGCGTTTGTTCTTGGCGGCACACAGATCCATATTTCATGAGGTGAAGATACAGAAGTGTTTAGTGTGGCAGGTTTTGGGGTCTTTTGAAAAATAAGGACCAGCACAGAAACGAGCAGAGATCCGATTAGCTCATCCTTACAGGGCCTCTCGTCTGGGTGATTTCCATCTCTCTTTAAGAGATAGTGGATGACTTGGAACTGCTTTGTTTACCGCATTTCTCGCAAGGATCGGGAAGTGGGCTCTTTTCATCTGTGTACTAAAACATTAAATGGCACATCTCTCTCTGTGAAATTAAAATCATTCACAGAGTGGAATCGTTATGAGCTTGCTGCGTTTTTATTTTTTTTCTTTGGCAAAGGTAGCTAAGCAAGAATCTTGGCACCAAGAAAGGGAAACAGAAAACAAGAAGTTTAAATTTTGTTTTGTCAATGAGTTTGAAAAGTTTTGCAGCAACTTATCTGTCACTAAGTTGAATATGTGACACATAAAACACGTGTGTGGCCATTTAAATTACATTAAGGTGATTAAAATCGTAACAAGGAGAAATAATACTGTCCCGTATACCTGTATTCCTGTATACCTATAAACCACTGTTGCTGTGAGATCACTCTACTCCAACAGTGAGTCCGTTGGATGTTCGCACACCCTCGGCTTTGTAGATAAGCAAAGGCCGTAATGCAGCATGCAATGCAAGTAGCACCACAGATCAATGTGCAAGAATAAAACATACCAAAGAGATTCAACATCCATTTCATAATCCTCTAATCAGCTCCAAATCAAAAAGCACGCTGTGAAAATCTAAATGGGAGAACGAAATGTGCTGGTGATCAAGATTATTTTGCCTGTTTGTTTATCTTGTAGAAAATACATTCACAAAGCCATTTTATTCCAACTGCGAGCTGTGGTTCGCAGTCATAGTTGTGCAACCCGGAATTGTCGTCGTTAAAAACAGTTGGTTCCACTGTTAAACACTGAACACCCAAAAAGCATTGCCAGTTGTAAATGGGGTGGGCAGAGCAGATGGATAGATACTTTATTTACCCCGAGGGAAATTCGAGCATCCAAATCAAAGAGTGACTGGATGCACAGAAAAAGGGAGCGACCGGGAAGTTGCAGACAGAGAGAAAGCGAGGGGGCAGGAGAAGGTGACTGGCTATTTCAGGTGGATTGATCAAGTGGCGAAGTCGTAACACAGGGAGACAAAATGGCCGCTATCTCTCCTCGTTTTTTTTCTGTTTCCTTTATCACTCACTCTTTGTGTGTCCATCTGCACACTCCGCTCTGAACAGGGTGTTCAGGGACACCTGACAGGCTGTAAGAGACGTGGTACTGAATTTAAACTAGGGCCTTAGCCTTCGTTAATGCACAAGAACTGCTCGTAAAGATGGAATTAATCGATTTCTACTACTCAACCCTAGTTTGTACATAATCGCATCTCTGACGCAAGGGGAAAAAAAACAAAACATGTGTTGAGCAGAGTGATGGCCTTCACAGCAGAGACAGAATGAACTCAATTGAGCCACTGAAGAATCAGGAGTGAAATGCAGAAAGAAAGGAGTATTCCGTCACATTCATATGAGTATTAATGCCTTCTCACATTTATCTGAATCAGAGGAAGGCGTTCTACTTCCTGTCTTCCTCAACATCATCATCGCCACCACACTGTCCCTATAATGTTAACTTGTTTTTCCCCTCTGACACTGTTTTTGTTTAAAGCTTGCCGTTTTTTTCTACCTGCCTCTTTCCCTTTCCCTTTCCCTCTCTCTCTCTCTCTCTTTCCCTTTCCCTCTCTCTCTCTCTCTCCCTCTCACACACACTCCCTCTCCATCCTTCTCTCCCCCACTGGAGCACTTGTTTGTTTGCATCTCGAATATTCTAAACGAAAGGGTGTTGTTTTATTCGACAGGTTGGAATTGCTTGCAGGCATTTTCGTCTGTGTGTGTGTGTGCGCGTGTGTGTGTGTGTGCGCGCGCGTGTGTGTGTGAGCGTTCATGTGGGACACAGTGGTGCATGGCAAAGAGGTAATGAATTCCTCAGCCAAGCAGTGACACACAACAGCTTGCAGATCAATTTTTAATAAGAACTCTGCAGTTCACAAGTGTGTGTGCATGTGTGCGTGTTTGATAAGCGCTCGGCAGTTGGCTTGCGGAGTAATAAACATATTGTAATCAGTGGCTTCTGACCAAAAACCTAATCCCTGCGTCGGAGTGTGTGGATGTGTGTTCCGTGTATTTGTTTGTGCACCGACTGGCAAAGCGGGATCAGCTAGCCGCTCCCGTTCTTCATGCAATATGATCAAGTCTAATTTTCATAATCTGGCTAATGAACAAGAAGCATATGAAGTTGAGAGTATGATCTACAAGTGGGGAGCGCAGATAAAGTTTCAGTTGGTTGGACCAGTGGGCTCACATGGGTTCACTTTACCACAATAAACAACCTTACTAGAAAAAAATAAAGAAACAAGCAAACATAGAAAGAAAGAGACTTTCAAGACAATAAAATAGTATGTGGATAACTGTTATTATTATTATTGACAAATACTGATATACTGTCTTAAATAATCACCAATGGCTAGATTAAGCGACTGGCCAAAACACCAAGTGAGTCCAATTATTAAGGGATGGATGTGGTGATCTGAGACTCTCAAGAGTTTCCCTGAGAACCCTAGAATAACATTTCCCCTCTGTGATCCCATATGGTTATTCAAAAGTAACATATAAATTTTTAAAAATGGACAAAAATAAAAACAGGCATTTTTGAGAGAAACCAGACAACCAGTCTCTCCCATTCTGCTGCAAACTCAGAGTCTGGTCAGAGACACTGTAATGGGCCCCTACCAGAAAGAAGGCGTTAACATTCCGTGCACATCTCTGACATGTAAGTATAAGCCTGTAATCAAGCCAGGTGACTGCAGGGGAGGCCATTCATATTCAAGCCTCACACGGCCTCTCTGTTCCCATCCATTATTCATGAGCGCCCTCCTCCTGCCTGCCTCATCGCCTGGCCTCCAGGTCTACACGGTATCACACCTGAACTATCCATAAAAGTGGTTATTCAGTGAACATTACAGGGGTTGGAAGTGGGCTGATGTGAGGTGTTCAAGGTTATTTAATATGGAACCCCCGTTTGAGATGTCTGACTCATGAATAAGCCCGAGTAAAGGGCACAAATAAATGATGACGCTAAATCATTTGTGTGTTTTTCTGCTTTTACTCTCTCAAAAAAACAGCTGCAAAGTGTATATGTGTACAATAACCACCAGGTCACAAAAACACAACGAGGCTTTGCTGCAAGTTCTCTAACCTTATCTCCAGCTCCACTGTGAAAGCATAGAAAGATGTGCAAATGGATATTTGCCTTTGTTAGAATGATTTTAATAAGGCATTATAAGTGTGGTTAGACCTGATATGCCCACATCGGAAGACTGATACATTTAGATTTTAAAGTGCCATTTTGAAAAACGCCATTATATATTAATAGCTTGCCTTCTGCAGATGTAGGCAGTTGTAACACTGTAAAATAAAGATTTTTACGACACACCATTTCCGAGAAAAGACAGTAATGTTTGAGATCTGTTACCCATATTGCATTGACCACTGGTAGTTTGTGCCATGTCCAGACAAAAGTCACAAACTTTCAATATTAACATGAATCGTGTCAATATGGAGACATTTTCACTTTTTTTGTTTATTATTATTCAGGGGGATTTAATTGTGAAAAAGTAAGAGACAACGTGCACAAGGTAAGGGAAGGTAATGATCAAAATGCTTGTTGCAGGCTTTTGAATAAAAAATGGAAAAGTTTCTAGTACTGACATTATCTTACAGCTTTTATTTTCTCAAATAAACACAGAAATGCTAAATTCATGGAGTCTGTGGTTTGTGTCTACTCCAAAAATATGACAAGGGACATTTTTAGATAAAGCGCAATGGGGCTGTGGGTGGTGGTAGTGGGTTTGGCAGCAGTGTGTTTTTGGAGATGGCAAAAAAGCAGTAGAGTCTTACAACTTAAACACAAAGTAAGTGTGTGTAAGTTTTAGAGTGCATGTGTCTAATTCGGCAGTTTTCGTTATGAGCTGAAAAGGGAACTATGCTAAACTCATTACTCCAAACAATGCTGTACTAAGAGATCTCTGATCACCCTCCTCTCTGTCTCCAACTGGACCATCACCAGGTCCAAACACACAACTCCCAGCTTGTATTGTTCACAACATAACGACCACCTGTGTACATTTCTCAGTATAGTGATTACAGTAGTGAAATGCTCCAGGGCGGCCCATCACTGGCCTTACTCTGTGCCAGTCCAGCTAAGCCCCTACTGAGTCTGAGTCTGATGAAAATACTACTGACATAAAAAAAAACATCAAGATGCTTTGTTGTGAGGACATACAGCTACTGATACAGGAAGTAGTAGAAGAAGTATGTCCTAAACATCAGTTAAAAAACTAACGCAGTGTCCATTCATAACATTTTTAGATTATTCTGATCTAAAGGGGAAAGAAATCATGTACCATTATGGGAAAGCATCATGAATCATTAGCATCTACTAAGCTATGACTGCTTTCCCCTTAACCACACAGCAACTTGACAACAAGATGAGTGTTCTAATTACACCAGCACGCCCGGCCCAAGATATTTAATGCAACATACAGCAAGTGGCTATATAGACAGCAGGTCAAGAGCCCTCTGTGGGACCACTTAATGTGGATGCGGTGAGAAGGGTTAGTTTCCCTCCAGCGATGAAAGTGCATGTGAATATGTGGACATGTAATGAGCTACAAGTGCAGACAGCCAAACTCCACACCCCTAAACAGCCTCTGAGGTAATGTACCGAAGGTCAGCTTGTTGATGTCGCTGTATAACATGCTGTGAATAAATAGTTTTAAAAAACAGCCAGATTCTTAGTTTGTTATCGTTTAATTAAAATAAAGAATCCGGAAGGTCTATGAGCAAGGACATATGCTCATCCAACACATACATATGTAGTGACACATTTTTCATTTAGAAATTTGTGTGGAGAGAAACAATCACTTCACTGTGCACAGTACTACCATCCTTTCCTCTTTCAAGATGCATAATGATAAACTCCTTCCATCCAATAGCACACGTCAAGTCACGGTTTCATTTTCGATGCGGTTTGCAAATTGCACAATCCTTCATCCTACGTGTGCATCTCTGATGCAGCCACGCTGGAGATAAGAGCAGAATAGTCTAATAGGGCCTCTGCCTCAACTCCTTTCATCTCGGCACAATTATCATCTAATGTGACAGGTGACATTTTCTACCACAGAGACCAGCCTCTTGTTGCAAATTCTAAAGCATGATAATAGAGTGCAAGCAACAAAGACCACCTCTGTACTGTCAACACTCAAAAACACTTTACGTGTGGCCATCTCTCCAGTGTCTTGGTGATGCCATGACATACTTGTATATTTTGAAAAAAAAGAGGGATGATGGAAAGCAGGGTTTTGAAGCAAAACTGTTTCACGTGGGATTAATGAGGTCATCAGAAATATATCACTCTGGGATGGTCTTAAACCAAATGTGTGGCTTTTCACAACACTGGACATAAGTTTTCCATTCACAGCAAGAAACTAGTAAGCTGTTTGTCTGTGTCTGATTTTTTTAAATAATAATAATGATAATAATAATGATCTTTTATTGACACTGTTCTGCTGCAAACTGAGCTGTATAAAAATATGTAGTGGCTTGCAAAGACACTTGACAAGCCAGAGCACACACCAGTTGTAACACTTGGGTCTCATTATTCCTTTGTTCACATTAAAGCAGAGGTCAACTGTACAACTACCACCACCCACTACACACACACATACATAAACAAACAAGCAAGCGCTACAAACAGGGATGGGATCAGAATGAGAGAGTGACAATATATGAGAACAAAGACAAGAGAAAGCAAATTGAGAGCAAAAGCAAAAAAGGGTCCCGCTGTACAGGCAAGACAACCTCATTACTGCACAATCTCAGAAAAAAAAAAGTGAAGAGGAAGCGAGAAGTGAGAGAAGATTCAATTTGCATTGATGTGGTGACAGGCAGCACTGAGGGAGAGATGTTTAAGCCTGCTTTTGGGGTCGGGAGGCAGAGGAGGGGAGAGGAAAGGCAGGGGCACAGGAGGCTGTGCTAAAGACCGAAGGTGAGAGGGACCAGAAAGGAGGGAGAGACAAACAAGGGTGGAGGGAGGGAGGGGGAGAGAGAGAGAGAGAGAGAGAGAGGGCAAAAGGTCTCAAAGACAGTGGTCATTAGCAGGCAAAGCATAAGCCTGAGAAAGACACACAAACAAACCAACCAACAAATAAACAAGCGCACACACACAGCAACACACAGACACAGCATCTCAGTAAGCTAAGCACATATTCTTGATAGTGCATTGTAATTAATATTTCATAGGCTTTCTCCTGCAGGTGACGGGAAATGAAACTGACAGAGAAAAGATAAAAGTAAAGAGAAAAGGGACAAACAAAGATTTTTTTCTGAGCATTTGCAAATGCAATAGGTCTTATTTACATACAGCGGGTGCACCTATATGTCTATGCACGTATAAGACAATGAATAATCTGCAAGTTCAGTTTGCTAACCAGTGGTCACTGTAGTGATTAAAGAGACGACCTCTCCCAAAACTGCTTAGATAAAAAAAAAATCCAACAATCTTATTCCATCAAGTTCAGCCACAGGTGTTTTGTGTAAGCATATAATAAAAAAAAACAAGTTGGCAATGCATCTACACGTGGGTTTGGCCATTGCACCGGTGGCACCACAACGTTTTCAGCCCTTTGTTTTCAGTGTATTGTCTGTTGCCATTCCCCTACGGCTACTTTTCTCTTGCAGCATTCATGAAAGATTGACACGGTAGGAACTGGGTAAGTGGCATGAGGTCTCTGGAGCCACTTAGATCAATGGGTGTCCTTTGAGCATTTCCCCATTTGGAGCGGCACAGGCACCGGAGAAGGAGGGGAAGCCAGATTACCATAGCATTAATAAAACAAACTGTAATCTGAAACACGAGCAAAACAAAAGGCTGCATCCATGTTTCCCCCCCAGGCACAGTCAGAGACTGTATGCACACTGTCACTGTGCGCCACTGTGTGCACAAGAACACACACACAGACACACACATGCATAGTGGGATGCATCCATGCTTGTAATGGCATTGTTCCTCGGAAAGGTTAATTCATCCCAGTTCAGCATGCTGTGATGGAGGGAGGGAAAGCGGGGAATCGTAACAGAGCTGAGGGGAGCAAGAGAAGAAAGAGAAAATGCCAGAACAAGGAAGTACAGCGACACAAAAGGAGGGAAGGAGGTGCATAAACTGCACAAAGGCAAGGGGAAATGAAGAGATAAAGGCAGCAAGGAGTCAATGAGTCAATAGAGGGATGGCAGTGAATACACAGGAGATGTGATGGTGGGTTGGTATAAGGAGGAATACACAATCAGAGGGTAGCGTGGCATTCACATCAGAGTCAAATGATTTATCTGCATTTAAAGCTATTTTATATTACATTGCTATAAAAAGTATAACAGTGTGATGGATTACAGAAAGCATGAACTTGTTTGAGAGGGCTGCAGCACAGATGCCACTGAACAAATGAAATGACTGAAATCTGGGAGTGAAATCTGAAGTCTGGGAATTCAGCCTCAGGTCCAAGAAGACAAAGTCGAGTCCAGAAACAGTAAAATTCTATCAAAATTAATTCTGTAATTCTAGACAACAGTGATAAATAATTTGATTCCTACGCTTAGGTTGATACTTAGATTCCAAACATCAGCATTTGTATTTTTTCCCCTGTACCCTGTTGACCAGCTCCAAGCAGTCACACGATAATTCAATAGCTTTAGGAAGAAACTTGATCAACTCTGACAAAAGAAAAAAGTGTTTGGTGCACCCCTTGCAGTGCGTCTTCTCCTAATTTGATGCACAATAGTTGAATCACCAAAATGTGAAAAAAAATAAAATAAAAAGATAAAGACAAGCATTGCTCCACCTCAGCAAAATGTGACTTCGTCAGCACAAAACTGCATCTTGCTCGAGGTGCTGGTACAAAAATAGACTCCATGTATTAAGACAGAGAGAGGAGGAAACGGACCCCTTGTGGTCCAATGGATCAACTCAGAGCAGAAAGCAAATGAATATATCTTCATAGTGATTCAAGCCTGTTGTGTTTTGGTAGTTTTTTTTTTTTTTGGTGGGGGGGTTCTGTGCTGTGACTGGAGCAAACAATTCCCTGCACCCTTCTTGCTAAACATTAAATAACGGAGTCTTCCTACACAAAAAAACATACAGGGGGAAATAAAACAACACAAATTAATATCCTCCTTTTCGGTCCAAACACAAACCAGTGTGTCCATGCAATTTACTGAACTAACTTGGCTGGCATTTACTCCAATCACACAGGGGACTGGTGGAAGATAAAGCAGATGGTGCATCTAATTGTCTGAGCTGGATTCCATTTCTTCGGTATCTCTGACTTTTTATTTAGGAATCACACATTGCAATAGTGAGAGTTTTCCACCAGAGGAGGCAAATGACAGAATTTAAGCCCTCTTCCAAAGAAAAGCTAAAAAAAATGTCTTACAGTCTCAAGCCACTGTGAAGCCAAATTCACGTCTGTGTCAACTTCTTTATTAGAGACATCATTTGCAAATGGGTTTCCAGCAGTTAGACTCTGGATTTAAATGCATTTCAGTGAGACATACCTCTTGAAAAAATGAATACAGAATTGTGTGTTGTCAGACAAAGAGGGGAAAGGGGAACAAATGCCGGAGAAATGCTTTGGTCAGGTTGGTGATGGCAGGAAAGAGAGTTTTGAGGGAGGGAGGGAGGCCAACAGCTTGGAACGCGGGGGAAATTAATTTAGCCAGGAGTGGGCTGTCAGAAGTGGTGATAATAGCAGGAGGTGAGATGATGATAGCCTTGATGTGGGAGTGCTTTCTGTGGGCTGCTATGGCATGCTCCTGTGCACACATTATGCACAGTGCACACGCTCCTGCAAACACAGGCAGGTTCTCTTTGGGCTGGCGCGTGTGAATATGATAAAGTACTCTCAAACTCGCCCAGATAAACTCATACAGGCACATGAACACCACACCAGAAAGTTCTCACAGATAAGTGATGTCTTTTTTCAAAACAGGATTATCAACCATTTCCCCAATTTCAGATGTAACATCCAATGACAGGTAAGAGTTGTACCTTATAGTTCCCTATTGTGAGACGCTGTCTGAGTGTGGTGCGTTATGATCAAAGAGGATGAGGGTAAAGTAAGAGAATATAGGCTTTAGTGCAAACATACTGTACAGCAAGATAAAATCTAGGGATTACTTAAATAACAACGTATCAATAGGTTTTCTGCTTTTTTTTGTTTTCCTGAATTTGTTTCAAGCACTTTTCACACACATTAACAGGAGAACCCCAGAGAAGAGCAGGTCTTGCTTCTGTCTTCTTTCCTTGCCAGGTTCTGCCACAGGATTCGGTGAGTGAAGAATGGCAAGTGAAGTGATGGTATCTAGTTTTCCAGGTCATTAGTACCCGGCATGGTGTGGTGTAATGTTGCGTCTCTAATGCCCACAGCCAGTCATGTTCACTAATGATGTTGAAATACCACCACAGGGTTCCTGCTCCTCACTCTGATGATGGTGGTGTCAGTGGTGATGATGTTTGTCACGGGCACATTTAAGGAGAACCCCTGAGATGATAATTAATTCATTGGAACAGTAACACCATTGAGAGTTTACACTGGCTCTAGAGACCACACTGCCCCCACAGCACTCTGCGTCTCTTCTCAGGAACTCGAGTGGCAGAAAGTTTTAATTTTCCTAAAGAAATTTTGACTTCTTTAAAGTTGGTTAACTTTAAAAAGTGTCGAAAAACTCTAATATGAATAGGAATACAGCACAATACAGCATACAGGCTAACTTCATATGACTGAAATATTTAAGAGCTAAAAAGGTAAGAGGACACAGAGACGACCCATTTCCCAATAACCTGTTCAATGTTATATAGAAACACATGCTTTTACTGTTTAGGGTTATTGTCTTAAATAAAACGGGTTTGGCTTCCTTTCGAAATCTCAGACTCTTGATTAGTTTTTAAAAGTGGCAATTACCCTTTAAAGGTCAAACAGCCAATCAGGCTACTTATTGACACTTTTTAAGTGACCTCACAGCGGCACACGCATTAATGACCTGCAGAGCGAAAGCACTCTCGATGACAATACGCATTGCTGCAAATAACAAGTGAGACAAATGATGCCAATCACTTGACATGCAAATACACATGTACAGCTATAAACAGCAAAACAATCTATTTATAATGCATGATGTGATTCTGGTAAAGACTTGTATACACTGAATACTAGAGATCACTTTGGCAGTCTTCAGTTGTGCTGTCATTCCCAGTGGTTGTTTTCATTTTTACAAAAAGCTTCACGCCTTAAAACAGCACCAGATCAAGATTAGAGTAAGGGCTAGAGTAAGGGAGCACCAAAACACTTCCACGCATTCCCTAGTGCCAAAAACACACAACCATTAAGCTTTAAGATACAAGACAGCGCACACGCACAACGGCCCTCAATCAGGGGCATGAGCGAAATGGCAAGAGTGCGCACACCCACCCACACTCATGCCAATCAGCAAGCTTGTCAGATGCATGGAATGACAGCTCTGTAATCAGCAGGTAATGACAGGACCCCCAAAGAGGAGAGGAGAGGAGAGGAGAGGAGAGGAGAGGAGAGGAGAGGAGAGGAGAGGAGAGGAGAGGAGAGGAGGAGCTGTCACAAAGCCCTTCAAAGCAGCATGGGGGGGGGGGGGTGAATGTGAATTGGATCACAGTTTTAATGAGAGCCTGTCAGCACCAGGTGCCCGCTGAATGCCGCTCCCACCCCACCTCATGAGTACACGTGGCACACACACGAACACACACCCTTTCCACTCATCTCACACCACCTGGCCGATACCATCCAGCACAGTGGGGTCTCTCCCTCTCTGTTCCTCTCTTCGTGAGGATGATGCAAATTCACAGATTCATCAAGCAGTTTTTCACTTAGATATGAAGAAGATCCGTCTACTGTGAAAACACAGTCTGATTGGCATGAGGGACCCACCCTGAGTACACTCAAAGACCAATGTAGATATGCGTAGACACTGTCTACAATTATCCACAATTATCTAAAGGAAAGACAAAATGTGGTAATCATAAAACCAGAGGCAAGATGCTGCAGCTGCCTTGTTGCATACAAATGCAGACTCAAATGAAACAACACTGAAAGAAAATGTTGATTTAATGGTGTGACTGGGTATCTAACCTCATGTCCAACACTAACACTTTCCATGATTTTCAATAAATCATTGTTTAGAATTTAAAAACGTAATAAGATAACGTATAATATAACAAAATAAAATATATGATTTGGAGAATATACTTAGTTTTTCCTTTGTAATCGATTTGACTGGACATATTTAAGGAAGCTATTAAATGATTTACTGCAAACTGTAAAGGTTTGAGGTTTGAGCCAGTGTGGACACAGATAAGGACATTATCATTTAAATTCATATTTCATAGTACTGAATTTATTAAATGCTTTGTGGTGCTAGAGTGTTGCTGCTCTAACAGTAGATAGTAAAATATTTATCATCTTAGGTTATAATATTAAAAGACAGTATGTGAACCGCATATGTCATGATAGCCTACTACCAAAGCATAAAACAACTAGAATTGACATCACAGTTCTTCTTCTTCTGTTGTTTAATGGAGGCTGGCATACAACTAGGTGAGTGTCACTCTCACTAAAAGCCTCTAATCATAATTAATAAATAATGCCAAAAGCATTATCTGGTCCCATTGATAAACACAATGACAAATCCCAAATTCTTTGTGACAAATAAGAATTACATTATTTTAAAATGTAATTTCCATAAACGTGTAACACATTTGACTGTAACACTTGTCTTTCTGTGTGTGTGTGTGTGTGTGTGTGTGTGTGTGTGTGTGTGTGTGTGTGTGTGTGTGTGTGTGTGTCTAGTGTAGGTGAAGTATTGCTCACTCAGCACTGTCCTGCCCCTTGGGCACCACCACACGCCTGCCTGCCTGCCTCCTGTCCAGCCACAATCAATTTCAGCACCACACACATGCACACACAGACGCACAAAAGCGCACACACGTATACACATGCACGCACACACACCTAAACTTTGTCACACACACCATGACCATTAAGATTTACTCTAGTCATCCAGCCCATTGATCTGAGGCCGGGAGAGAAAGGAAGAAGACAGAGCGAGTCTGAGAGAGAAAAATAGAAAGGCACAGACTGAGAGGTGTTGGCACAGAGATTAACCTTGAAGCAACAGTGTCAACGTGACATGAAGTGGGTGAAGTCACCTTAGGCGTTGCCAAAAAAACTTCTCTGTTTGTGTCTCCCACTCAGACGCTGAGACAATATTTATGTCCACCTTATATGATAATTAAAACTCACACTGTTGAGCCAGATTGAGAAAACAAAAAATTAAACTCGCTATCAAATTATGCATAACTTACACTTCTATATACAAGACATGATCATCATCATCAAGTGGAGAATGTTTAACATTTTTTTATCCGTGCACATCTCAGACTATTCACAGACTGGTTTGCTTAGGTCGGATTCTTTCAGCCAATTTGATTATTTGAGGCTGTACAGTACTGAATCCAACAGTATTGAATCGGTTTGGGCACCTTTGATTCACCTTTCAAAAATTCTGTCAGTTCTGTTGCTAAGATCAGTTTAGTCTCTAAGAAAAGAAGAAGTGAAAAGCAGCACCATCATAAAACTACAAGACTCAAACAAAATTTCATTTGAAAAGGGCAAGTTCAAGAGGCTATTCATCTAATCTAAGTGAAGCTGAGCTAACTTTCTCAAGTCCCACATTACATCAGGTACAGTGATCGCATCCAGCTTTAAAGAATAAAAAGTGGAATCTGAATGGGTCTGAATTTTGTAAGGACAGCACAGAGGCGAGGAGGTTGGCACTCACCAAAGCCCCCACCCACCCATTCGATGTCCATCCGAAGCCTCTTTATAGAGGCGTCCCTTCATGTAATACTTTTTCAAGGAGGAAAAATATGTGCCTCATGCATTTTTTTGAGCATGAAGTACATATTTGCATTTTAGGACATTGTGTTCCTTATAAATCGTAGGAGGCTCTGATTTGAAGCGGAGTGACAGATTGTCCTTTTCCGTCTCATGGATTGCTTTGGCAAAGGTAGCCGGCTGACAAAAACCACTCTCAGTATTAATAATTAGAACAAACAGACGCACTGATAGTTATTTATAGGACAGGTCTCGCATTAAATAGTCTCATAGATTAGGTGTAAATGTATCAAGTCTAAATGGTGTAACGTATTACAGCATTCCTGGAATATGGCTTTTTCAGAGACTTGCTTCAGTCCATAAGGGATAATAACTCATGGGCAGGAAGAGATGGAGAGAGAGTATTGCTGCGCTTTAAAAATGTCTCCTTTAATAAACAATGATCGAGGGTTAAATCCAGAGCACCCACTAGCTAACAAACACCAACATATATTCATGTAAACATTTTCTAACAAAATATAGGCAGATGCACACAATCCATCAATATCCTAAGATACCACAATAGAGGAAATGTGTAAAAGGAAATGTGTAGAAAAAGAAAAGAGCTGTGTGTAATTATGTGTAACTCCATGATGGAGGAAAAAGACTCAATAAGTTCCCTATTGTTGTTTTTGTTTGTTCCCAGGAAGGCTTAACCAGAGACTCTAATACTCTCTTATTGTTCTCTCCCAATGCCACACAGCATGATGAACTTCAAAGCACTTAGCTCCTGACAGTTATGCGCCCTAACTCTAACCATTACAGCATGTACGCCCACGGACAGACTGAGGGGGCCCGACACACACGCAGTGTAAAATGCCAACATGGTTTCAACACATTATAAAGAAAACCATGGCACTCCGTCTACAAACATCCAACTAATGAATCAATATGCTGAGTGAACACTGGTTCCCCCAATAAAGCCCGGGGAAAGCATTTAATGTGACACTGCTGACGCATACCCTGAAAGACTGAAAATAATATGTTTCTCTCACAAACACATTATGGGGGAGAACGAGGCACCGAGTTAATTAAGTAAATTAAAGCTCTCGAGGCCCGAGCCACGCCTCTTGAATATTGACAGATCTGCAATAACAATCTGGCAAAAGAGAGGAGACACAAAAAGTGGGGGAGAAGAGTGAGAAGGGATATATGACAAAGTGAGGTAATAAAGAATTTCCAAGGACAAAGGACGGCGCTAAGCTTTTGAGTGGAGTCAGAGGAGACAAATGGGCCACCGATGGATGCAGATGAGATGCAAAGAGGAATGACATCAGACAAAGCAATGAGAGCAAGATGGAAAGACAAAGGCATCAAAGGCTGAGTAATGCTAAATTTATTCCTTTCCACCTCTCGTCCATCTACAGTAACGTCTCTCCAAACAGCTCTCCATCAGCGTGAGATGAGGTCACAGAAATACTGCTATAGCTTTGTGCAAAACAAACAGTATCACTCTTTATCAGTTTCATGGAGGATACAATGTAGTAGCTTCAAACACGTTTTTGAGACACTGAAAAATGCCCCTACGTATTTTCTGCTAAAATCCAACACTGCATCTTCTCCTTCGAAAACCAGGATCGAAGTATGTCAAAGAAGAAAAAGCAGGAACCAAAGGTTCATGACAAATATTCAACAGTGTTCAACCATTTCAACTAAAGTTAGTGCAGCTGACCATCATAGGAGGCCATTATAATGTACATGCATAATAACCATGTTGTATGCTGTTGTATTTTTATGGCTGAAAAGCATTGTAATCTTGTGCATACCTTTGTGACTTTAACAGTCAAAAATCTGCCACAAACAGTGTGACTGGAGCATCCCAGGTACATACGGTACGATAATAGTCATAAAGAAGTCGGACGAAGGCTTAAAATAGAGAGACAGGCTAATGTAGGAGAGAGAGAGAGAGAGAGAAAGGAAGAGAGAGGGAGAGAGAGAAAGAGAGCACTGAGCTCCTACAGTAAATCAGGGCTGACGGAATGACCTTTGATAACCCCAGACAGAAAAGGTTACATGAACAGCGAGGAAAATGGGTGTATCTGTCACTTACTGGCTTGCTATAAATGATGGTGTGTCTGGGTCTGTGTGTGTGTGTGTGTGTGTGTGTGTGTGTGTGTGTGTGTGTGTGTGAGAAAGAGAGAGAGAGTGTGAGCGTGCACATAGTCTTAAAGCAAACAAAGAAAACTAGGTGCACCTTTCATTCACCCACATAACATTACCAATAAATTCTACTCTTCTATTTTCTCCCTTATTTTAACTGAAGGATACAGAAGATATTTTCTCAGAAGATATTTTCTGTGGTGCCGCATGTGGGATATAGACTGCGATGCTGCAGTCACCATATATGAAAACAAATGGTTTTCTTTCAGCAGAGTGTATACAATAAACATAGGCTATATAAGTAGGTTGCGTGAAAGTTGTAATAACAACATACATCAGTTTCCAAGTATTATATTATAATTCTCTGTTTTTCCAAACAATACTACAATATAGTGGTACAACTGTTCCCCAATTCATCACAGCAGTTGTTGCATTTGCTGCTTTATGAATCCAGTGTTTGTGTAGCACCAACATGAAGAAAGCTCCATTGACAGAACACACCAACGAAGCTACTGTTTAGTGCAAGTGACACTTTTTTTTTTGCTATGATCTGCATACAATACAACTGCATTGACCATAGCCACGCGAAAAGACAGATTACCAGCTTTTCAACCTGAACCCAAAATAATTAGGCAGCATATTTCAGGTGGTTCCAATCCTGGTTACAAATAATAATATTTTGCAGTCATCAGCACCTTGAGTGCAGTTTAATAATAAACGCGTTGGAGAAGCAAATGATGGCTGTGTTCAACAACTTACTTATTATAGCTCACAACACTAATTTATGTCCCAAGCTAACACCGGATGCCCATGCCCCTGATACTCCTTAAGTCCCCTATGCCCCTGTAGTGCCAAATGTGCTAAATTAAGCTTACTGTATTTTACAAACCTCAGCGACCCCTGCTATCTAATAAACTGCTAATGGAGGGAAACACAGGCATCTCATTAGAAGGCTGCCAAAAGACACACACACACACTCTCACACAAGTTCAAACCTTCCTCTGGCTCTTAGCCGGACGTTAATGATGTTCCAGCTGCTTTTAACAACTATTAATTTATGAAGGAATGATTTTGTGGCGGAGGGAACCTAATGAATGTGTTTGTGGAATTCTTGTTTATTGATCAACCTGCAGTGTTTACCCTTTATTTAGAGGAGACAAAGAGCAAGGGAAAAACAAAGAGAAGGGAAGAGAAAAGATTTTTGCGTAAACGTAAGGAGAGAGGACTATTTAAATTGCAACTTGGTGACAATATGCAGTGATTGACAGCAGAAGGAGGGGTTGATGGGAGGATTCTGTCAGCGACTGATAACAGCTGTCTGCTTCACTCCCCACAGAGACAGCGCCACAGAGAGAGAGAGAGAGAGAGAGACGCACAAACCTAAACTGATGCATGGCAATACACCCTTGCATATATTTCCAATTCAAAATGCTGCTTGCATCATTTCTAAGTTACATAATGCATATGAAAGTAAAGGTAGATTACAGGGTCCATCATGTAAATTTCCATCAGCATAAACAATTAATCGGAGCCCAACACTACTCTGTGCCAGTCAAGTATCACACACACACACACACACACACACACAAACTTATTAAACATTCATTGGCGTGAGGATGGGGTAATAAACGGGAGTCAACAATGAATTATGGATCATATTCTAATGGTTGACTTTCCCCTCTCATTACTGGCATGCTAATGTGATTGGGAAACAAATGATTATCAGCTTTAACAGAATGGGAAAAAGAGCAAGAGAGACTGAGGGGCCCATGAGCCTCAGGACTTGTGTCACCTGGAGAACAGGATGAGATCGAAGAAAAAGAGAAACTGAGCCACTGAGAAAAATGGAGAAACTGAGAAACTGAGAAAAATGGGCAGTATCCAAAGTCTTGAAACTGTTTGTTTTCCTAATTATTTTTCTTATTTATATTGCTCACATACATAATTGAAACTAGCTCAAGACATAAAGCGCAATATCATCAATATAGCAAGTGCACAGGTAATTGCTAATTAACACATGCAACACCAAACATTTAACAGAAGGTGGAATTGAGCGAAAAGATTTCTCTCTGTGCAATGGTGTGTTGCAAGTATCACCATGAATTCCTCTCTGCAGCAAAATGCTTTTGCTAACACAGATTTTTGTAACAAACTGCACATACAACGCTTAACTGATGTAATACACTGGAGTGCATGCCTGTGCACCCTCAGGTATTCATCACAGCACTGGTCAAGGTGGAGACATCTCCAGCAATCCATCTCTCAGCTTATTGGCACCAGAAGACTTGCATTTTATGCTTTGCCCAGAGATTTATGAGCAACTAATGCTGCGAGTGGCTGCGTGTGTGTACGTGCATGAATGCATACATTAGCAGCATACGCACACCTCGTCGTCTGAAAGGCATCAGGTTGATGTGCTTATTGACACCTCCTCTGCCTCTCACTTCCTCCCCTCCTCATGTCCCTTCTCCCCTCCCTCCATCCATCTAACCCTCAATCTATCACCTTCCTTTAAAAGCCTGTTAGGAAACCCAATACCTTTCATTAGCACAAAAAGATTAGCTTTTTAGCACAAGTGTGTGTGTGTGTGTGTGTGTGTGTGTGTGTACTGTATATATGTGTGTGTGTGTGTGATGGCAAGACAGATAGAGCACACGGTGGGAGGGATAAATAGAGATAATCAAAGATGTCTGTGCCAGACAGCCACTTAGCTTAACCTACAATGAGCTGTGCACATTTAAACACAGGCACACAGTTACACACACACACACATAGTTACAAGATATTACACCACATGCAACACTGATATTTGAAAGGCTTGGAACTATTTAATTTCCCAATAAGATGTCTGACAGTCCGCATGATATCTGGCATGAAAGCAAAGCTGATTCTGTCATTATTAAGGGTATGTGTCATGTTAGTCTATTTGCATGCAAAATGGCTTTAATGACAAAATGTAGTATTGAAAAAAGTTAACTGGCAAATTCCAGGTAGTGTGTAATTGGGATACGTCAGCATAAAATACTTTAAGTCACGAAAAAGCGAATCATGCTTTAATGTAATGTGTGTTTTTGGGCTGATTCTGTGCTCTTTATCTCATCTAACTGTCTGTCTGTCACTTGATGTCAGGCAGCGTGGCCAAGTCGGGTTTATCAGAGCTACTACTCCTTTTCTTCATCCACCTCGTTGTTTTAATGGCAATTGGCATCCAGCTTATTGGAGCAATACCAGTACCACTACCGAGAAGGTCTTTCAATCTGAGGAATAAGATGGAGATGGGTGGGGGAAGGTTTACATCACCACAGGTCTCCCCCACTGCAGGTCGGCCCTATTGCAAGTGGAGGAATCCATCAAATTGCATACCTGTCAATTAACTAATTGGGTAATCTACTAATTGTTTTGTACTTCATATACTGCCTGGTCATTTAATCTATAACAAAGCATCATATTCTGATGTCCTCACATGTATGTTTGGCTATCACAATATTCTTTTCCCAGTTTAGTTAACAGTGGATATAACGTCACTATAACTTTAGAGGATATAACTTTAAACAAAGACTTCACCATGCTGAAGCTCATGCATGTCAGAAAATGAATCCTGTCTAATTAATCATACAGACACAAACACATTTTGAGTAAGCTTGATGGGCATTGCCTCAATTAAAACAATTGTAATGCATTTCCCTTGGGATAAGATGGCAGTCCTGTTAATCTATCTACCAAATACACCTTAGCATAGCACACACACAGTTATTTAACCTACTATTTCCCTGGAGAGAAGGTCTTTAACAGTAACAAAGCACCATCCAATTCCTTACATGCTTTTCCCTGGTGCCACACAAAACAGTCTACAAGGTTAGACACATACACACAGGCACACATGCACACAATCACTCAAATACACATACATGCCTTCACCTAATACCCATCACCTTTTGGGACAGAGGAAAATCTATATTTCATCTGCGAAGCTGTGGTGTTTGTGCACACGCTGAGTCTGTTTGTCATTAGGCCTAACCCCTGTGGTTCACCTAATCAGGTTGCTGTGTATGTGTGTGTTTAATTCTGTCTGTGAGGGTTTGAGAAAGGTGAGAGTATGACTGGGCATGTGGCAGACAACTATGGAGGAGTGAGAGTTGTGGGACATAGAATCGTGCAAGCACACGCTCAAGGCAGAATTAAAGTTATCGATCACAGCATGCTCTCACACAGAGATCAAGGCTTAACCCTGATCAATGACTAATTTGTTTTTGTGTATGGTTGTGTATGTGCATCCTTCACCATTTCAATTCCTATTTTTCTAGCTGCATTAATATTCTTAGAATTAATATATTTAGAACCAAACAAGCTTTTCTGTAGACTGAGTCTACAAATATGGGAGCTAGGGGATCTAGAAGGCTATTCCAAAGGCACTGCAGTACTTGAAACTTTAGAATAAACATATTACAGCATAATGTGTGCACTGACAACGCTAATATGCTGATGTTTAAGGTTCAAAATGCTATAAAGTCCAGCATGTTCACTAAGATTTACTATGCGGTCGGTGACTATGTCATCAGTTTTGCAGGTTCTTTTTTTCCATAAACCAAAAAAGATTCTTAGGAGGAGACCACCTAGCACCAACAGAGCTGTGACAGGCAGAAATGCCAAATACATGGAGCTCATAATGCTACTAAAGCACAAAAATATTGAATAGTGGGTACACTAAATATGTGTGTGTGGAGGGGAGGTGTTGTTGTGACAAGCCAACTTTGCCAGTGTTCTATGCGTTACACTCAGCAAACTAGTCCTGAGGTCACTGCAGCTTTTCAGTGCACATCTGTCCACTTCATTACAATAAGAATGGAAGAACTTGTGTCTGACCAGACTTAACCCACATGCAACATTGGAGTGTACGGATGCTCGACGATAACAACGGAATTTCGTTGTTATACCCAATATGACAATAAAGGATAAAGAAAAAGATAGAGATAAAGATAACATTAAACAGCGTTAACCTACATGCAACATTAAACTAACTGCTGGCCACTGCAATAATTACGAAAGAATATACGGTAATCAAAATGACAATCAGTCTCTATGCCCCATGATTTTATTCATCAGTGTAAGACCTCAGTCTATCATTTCCCCTCTGTCTACCGTCATTAGCAAATCTTCACATGTAATGTCCAAGCACTGGCAGCCAATCAGAAAAAAGTAGTGTAACGATTGGAAAGTGGGATGGTGGTACCGTAGGTGTGTCACACATATTCTAATGGTGCCATGCTCATTGACTAAACCACTGAACATGTGTGTTATTATTCCTTACCTAATCACATGATGGGGAAAGGAAGACATATAAGGTTTAAACCAACTCAGCTTCAGTGTTGTTTATACAAGTTAGAGTGAGAAAGGGAAATTTCTGATCATTTCTTTCCATCGCCTCCCCAGACACTAATGTTCACACAATGCAATCCAACTCTGCAGACAACAGGGTGTGGATAATCTGTATGTGTACAGAGGTTTCCCACGTGTATCGCCACCTTTATTGTTTTATGGTCTTAATATCTCTGAGGTGAGCAGATGATGATAAATCAATAGAAACAATACTTTTTCTCGATGTCATAGACCAAGGGAACACTCAGTGTTTGTATTCACCTCAGTCTGAACAAATATGCTTCTATTGCTCTGTGTGTCTGAGAATCTATTTGAAGACCTATAGCAAGATGTTTGCTTCTAGGCTTGGAGCGAAGTTATGCCAGATCCAATTCAACTATTGACAAGGAGCACAAATAATGACCCATCTCGCCGGAGCTTATAGAAGTGTTTCAAAGCAACAAGAGGGACTGGAAGGTGGGTAACATTTTTGAATTGCACTATCCACAGGAGCCTGATAGAGAAACAGCCCCATCTACAGGATTAAAGATCATCTGTAAAAACATTTCACCCCTCCTTACACAGAGGGGGTTTTGTACCATACTTAAAATTCGAGTACATCTCTTTGTCTCAGCAAAACTTAATGAGCCTCTTGAGAACACACCCAGGTGAACTTGCTGTAAGAGGAAACTACCTGTGTCTACCACAGCGCGGAATAACACAGGCCTTTTTTTTTTTTTTAAGAGAAAGCACTGTATCTGCAGATTTTAGCGGGGACACTGCAGTACTTAGCCAGTGAAATAAAGGTGTTCTCTTACACAGTGTTGACTTTGTGAACAACATCCTGGAAGTGGTCAGCGTGGACTCAGCACTTCTAAAAAAACAAGTTGCAATGGTCCCCATCAACTAGATGGCACAAAAGAAGCACATGTGCGCTTCCTGGGAGACTGAGCACGCTCTCTAACCCCCTTCCTGTGCAGACAGCTCTGCCTCTCAAATATCACTGAGTCCAGACCAAGCAGCAAGACCTTTGCAGAACAAAGACCCATGCGGTCTGATAAGGGACAGCTCGGTGGTGACACCCTGCCTTTTCTCCTCACTACAAAAGGGAGCACCTGCCCCTTGCGGGTTGTCCAAATTGTCGCTCTTGACTCATCTCTGACTGGAGAAAAACCAAAGATATAAAAGAAATGAAAGGAAAGCAGTGGGTCAGATGAGAGCTGTTGGGAAGAAAAAACAGAAAAATGTAACAGTGGGCTAAGATGGTTGAAGTAAGGCAATCTTGTCAAGTGGGACCTCATTTCATCCAAACTGACTCTTACTGCTTACTTCTGTCATATGTACTTCCCAAAATAACAAACTGCAAAGTTGTAACATATAATAGTATCAGATAAAGGTGTGTTATACTGTGGTTTGTTTGCTCAACTAACTCCACAGGTATCAGCCAATTGATGCTTTTTTTTAATATATATATATATACGTAAGCGTGTGTGTGTGTTTCCAAAAGAGCTGGCAGCCATGCAGAGGTATGAGACAGATGTGTGTGTCGGTCATTACTGTAATCGCTCCATTTACTTCATCTGCCCTGGGAGGGATGGCTGGTCAGCACCATCTGGACACATGAACACACAGCCAGCAATGGCAGGGTTTCATGGGTAGTCAGCCAGCAACAAGAGGGAAAGCTCTAAAATGATCATTACGTGCGCACGTCTGTGTGTTTGTGAGTGTGTACGCGCTTCCAATCCTTGTCACACTCTCAATTTTTCTCTCCCCCTAGTGACATTTTTTTTTCCTCTGCTTTTGTCTCCTCACTTTTTTTCATCCTTGTCTCTATCCTCCTTTTTCATCCATTTCTGTGCTTCCCCTGAGTCTAACTGCTTCAGAGATACATGAATCTGTCCTTTCCCTCCCCGGAGACTACAAGACAAAAAGAAAAAGATCATGGTGAATAATATGAAAGTGTAGTTCAAGACACCCAGTACCCGCACAGATGATGATCACCGTGTGACCATGTGTGCGCAGTCCAGTGCTGTGCTGTTGAAAGATAGAAACCTTGCACTCATCTACATGTAAATTCCCCTCCTGACTGGGGACATGGAAAAGGTGATGAGTAGACGAGAGGTTGAGTACAGAGACAGAGACGAAGCCGGGCTGACACTCTGGACTCAAGAGCAGTAGCCTGATCGTCAAGCAACATGTAGTCATGGCAACAGCAAATGGAGAGAGTGAGGAAGAGGAGAGGAGAAGAATAGAAAAGAGGGGCAGATGTGTCAGGATAGAACTACCCTACGGAGAGTTTTATGAGTTTTGTGTGTGTACTGCAGCATTAGAGCAGAATACTACATCCACTTATGCATAATATTTCAGTTATAGTCAAGAACCAAATATTTTCTGAAGATATATTTTTCCAATCGCCCTCTTACTCCTCCTTTACATTATTCAGCAATGACAGTTCAGAATTACATTTAAATATGATCCCTAATAGCTGGCCAAGAGTATATCTCTATTCTGCTGTTGCTCTTCTGCTCCTTCATCACACTATTCTCCGTCTCATTTGTATTCTGTAAGCTCACCACCCTTTCTCATTCTTCACCACAGCATACACCCTCTTTTTTCCCTTTGTCACACCATTGGCTCTCTCCTCTGCACCTCTTGTTCCCCCATTGTCCTAAGATCTTTTTCTGGCCTGTGTCCCAACATCCCTGCAGAGTAAAGCTGACATTGGGCGTGAGGTCAGAGAGATGGGCAGTCATGCTCCTGCTGTCAGTAGTCAGCAGGCTCCAACAGGCTTAGATGCAGTGCATGCAAAGACACCCAAGGGACACCCTCTGCTAGCCTTGGGCTCCAGACAGCCATAAGCACATAAATCCTGCACATTTAATCCCAAACTTTTGATGACATACATTAACAGAAAGACACACGCACACGTATGCATACTAGCACCAATAAAAATGGCACCATTACATCTACAATTAAAGGACAACCATTCCAGCTAAATGACACATGCACGAGGATGCACATGTAAAAAGTACATGAGCAAACACACACAAAATACACCCACATTCTCCATTACATATGCAAGCAGTCAGTGTGGTGTACTAGGGAAATATTCATTGTATAGCTTTATAATAAAAAGGGAAACCTCCAAAGGTCATTTACATCCATTCAGCATGTATATGTCATGTGAAATGTAGGTCTTGAAAAATCACTTCCATTCATCGTATACAATAGTTGGCTGTGAAAGCGACTATGAGGTCAAAGGGAAGTGATTACTGAAAATGCAGTGGCTGCATGAACAGGGAACATTTAAGATGCATTTACTCACAATGTGGTAATAATAAGGAGGATAATTTACAGTCATCTAATCTTTTGGTTTAATCATTTGGCACAAACCTGCATATGGATCAACTGTTATATGGATCAACTACATGACCATTTAGTTAGCAATACACTCAAATGTCAAACATCTCATGAAGTCTCTCTTCAGTCAGCCAGTTTAACCTTAAGGGATGCAATGACATCCCTTTAGGTTAAAGTCAAAAAATGCAGGGTTTCAAAAGGATAATCATTGCTGTGGTATTTTAAGTAACACAGTTAAAGAAATGTCCTATATTTTTCATGTTTTTACATAAATGCCATAACATGTGTAATAGGATGTCATGGCTTGGGTCACTTTGGATTACAGTTGAAGGATACTATTGAAAACACTGTACAATACTGCCTCCATGTGGTTATAATATATTGTATAGATTATTCAGAGACGTCTAAATTTTTAACCTTAGTGTCCTACCATCTGACATACACAGATCAAATCAGTAATTTCTCAAATTGATTAGAATTAAATATACTTTTTCATACCGCTGACAACACTGTATGTATGTTATTGGCGTAATTCCATTACCTGCCCTGGAGATGTCCCTGCTGGATGATCTCCTTTGAAGTTTCTGGTTACAGGATAGAGTTGCAGGCCTCACAGACTGTAATCTGCATCGGCGCGTAAGTTAACCTGTCCATCAAGGTGTGTATCAGTTTTCCAGCTGACAGCCGTGAAGAAGAGACAGAGAGACATACAGTCGAGAAGAGTTTATAACTGTTATGTTTGGGAAAATATCAGTTTGTTCAGCCTCTGATCTGGAAGATTAAGGTGAGTTTGTACATTTTATTGTGCTCTGCGTGGTTCTCTTCCCTGGTATCATGATCCGTGACTGAACTAAGTAAAAGAGTAGTAGCAATATTTGTTTATTTATTTTTTTCTCCTCACCAGCTGAGATTCCATGGCTGATTCAACAAGCGGCAGCAGTAACAGGGGTGGTTTAGGCAGTGGTGGTGCTGGAGGAGTGCGCGTACTCCAGGAGCCCTCGCTCAAAGCTGGGGGGGTGCTGTCAGACGAGAGGGTGGACTTCCTTCGTGAGCAGGCCTTCTGTGTCCTGCGAGTGAAGACAGACAAATGGAACCGTTTCATTGGGGCGGAAGAGAACCAGAAGATTATATTTGATTTTCTGGACCACATTTGGACCAACAGGCTGTTGCTTTTCACTGGACCAGGAGGGACGCTGCATGCTGGGGATGCTCAAGTAAGACGACAATGACTATTTATTTGGGTCAGTTATCTGTTGTTTCCCATATGCATTGATTGTTGATCATTCTGTACACTAACATCCCTAAGGTAAAGACACTACACAATGATGCTGCGCACTTGCACATGCAGTGTGCTGTGAGTGGCTGAGATCATTTCAATTGCAGTGCAGGGAAACACAATCCATAAAACAATAACAATAACCTGTCATTCAGGCATATACTGTTGCATCAAACAATCTACCCTGGGTTTGCATCTGCCTTCCATCTAACATGCATGCTTCTCGAAATAAGTCACTACTTATTTCTGGTGCTTTCAATGCTGTTGAAAGCATTCCTACTGTTTTTGCTCCCGTGAAGACGTCCCCACCATGGAGAACCAAGCTGCTGTGCGTGCTGAAGAAGGGTGTAAAGAGAATCACCCACCAACAATTCAGACACCAGCTCCAGCTGGGAGAGGTGCCTGGATATCCCATGGAGCACCTTCCTGTTGTCATCTCAGAGGTCAGCTAGTGTGTGTGTGTGTGTGTCAGTGTGTGTCCATGAGTGACCAGCTGGCACAGAGGTGCAGGTAGCATCATTTCCGTGACGGAAGCTATGATTTCACCAATTTGAGCCTGTCCTGTTTGAGCACGATGCACCACGGTAACTCTGGAACGTTTGGATGACCTCTGCAGGTGCTGGTGTGTGTGCTGTCCAGCGGTCTGAACCACGACGACTGGCCCCGGGTGGTGTCCGATGACATCCACCGGCACCTGGAGGGGCTGAGGAGCAGGGTGGTGACGCTGAGAGGCCGCGCCGAGGGACGGACGCTGCTACCGCTGCCGCTGTGTGTGGAGAGGGCTCGGCCTGGGGACACTGCACTCAGGTCAGGGAGTCAGGAGCAAGTGTGTGTGTGTGTCTGTGCATCATTACCGACGTTACCGGAATGTGTACACATGTGGTCGGCGTGATAAATAAAACAAACCTTTGCTAATAAACAAACAAGACCCTAGCTTGATTTGTTTTGTTTTTGTCGCTGTGCGTAAAGTTGAAAATATGCCCCTCCTTTTTTGTCACTTGTTAAAACTTTTTCTTTCCCACACTGGCCGTTTGACAAACATGTCTCACACTCACCGCACTTCCCGTTTCGAATGTTTATATCCGGCCGGACACAGGTATGATAAACACCTCCGCTCGAGCGCTTTAACTTGTAGCCGGAAGTGACGCTACCAGCCGTAACACAGCGCCCAAACGTAAATAAAAAAAATCTATTAACAAAAAACACAACGTGTCACTGTTTGTTGCAATTAACTTAAGTAACAAAAACACTATTTGTTCATATTTTAATTACTTTTTTTGGGAGCTGCGGAAAGGCACAAACCAGAGGTCAAACGCTAATTGCTTGCATTTAGCTACACTTATCTATTTTTAAAACTTTCCCTCCAAAAACGGTACTGTTCAGCAAACTAAATATTGTTCATTACATTAAGGCAGAATAAATAATGTCATTAAGGAAGAACAGATATCTTCACAGAACCGGTAAGTTGTGTCTGTTGACATGTGGGGTTCTGAGAAAATTTGGCTAATCAAATGACAAGAAGCACATGTATGTCTTTCTCCAGTAAATGTAGTAAATTAAAAATCTGACTGTGGTGAGATTTAACAAGTAAAAAATAATATTTTAATCCTATATCTGGTTTGCTGATCTTATATTGCCATGTTTATCCACATTGACTGTCCCTGTCTCTGTCCTCTGCAGCCCCGCTGGTTGGCTCTTGGACCGTGGCTTGTTATACTCTATAGAAACTCTGATAGTACAGTGGTCAGGGCAGATATGGAATGTCCTGAAGAAAGACTCGGGAATGTTGCTGCTCAGTGAAGACCACCCTGGCCCTAATGTTGAGCTCCAATTTTGGACCACGCAGAGAGAAAACCTACTGGGCATCCAGTCACAAGTATGGCACAGATTCTGTGGAAACTGTGCATTAATATCAGTGAAATCAAAGTGTAAACTTGAGTTTTTATAATAGTGTTTTTAATTTTTAGAATGGATATATGTAAAAGTACTCTTAGCAGACCCCGGATGTGCACGAAATACCGTACATTTCATGAATGGAATATTTAAATCAGTACAGGTGATATTTAGTATATGGTGTTGTTTTCAGATCCAGAGCTCCAAAGTGGAGCAGATCATGGAGATCCTGAGAAGAGTCAAGAGCAGTTACTACTCTGCCTTTAAGGATGTCTGTCTCACAGTCAATGAGGGTAGATCAGCATTACTCATCTTGTACTGGTGCAAACTAATTACCTTTTTCTTTACATTTACTTTTTTTTCATTTTTGTGTCATTATTCTAATTCAACAATTGCAAGCCACATGGCAATTACATCGATACTTTCAAAACCTTCTTAACCAATATGATTTTACTTCCCTCAATTCACCTCCACATTTACATATGCATGTGTGTCTGATGATTGAAGCTGTAGTGGAAGCAGAGGACATAGATCTGTATCTACGCCCTCTGAGGAGATTGATCAGCAGCTTAGAAGAAAGGAGTTTTCCTCAAGTAGACGTTGTGCTGCCTTCTCTCTTCCACACTCTCTGTCTCATCTGGAGCCGTTCCCAGTACTACTGCACACCAAAGCGCATGGTGGTCCTCCTGCAGGAGTTCTGTAACCTCATCATTGAAAAGGTACAGTAATTGGGCTCCACATGAATTAAAAAGAAATATTGACAAAGTATGAAAACTTAGACATTAAATAACATAAATATTCTTAATTCAAATTCTCATTTTTGTCCCCAGGCCTTTGGTTACCTTATCCCTGAGGAACTGTTTAAGATGGAGCTTGAGGAGGGGGTGGAGAGAGTTCAGATAACCATTTCAGTCCTGCGCACATTTAAGCAGTTGTTCAACACTTACCGCCAGAAGATACCTGAGTACTACAGAAACAAGCAGGCTATAAAGCTGTGGGACTTTCCAGCCTCACTTGTGTTCCAGCGTTCAGACTGCATCATGGAAAGGCTGCTAATGATTGAGGTGCTTTGTTTTATACAAGCGTAGCTAGAATATATGTTTAGGTTTAAGTTATGTAAAGTAAATCAAATATTATGTATTTTCTTTTTTATTTATACAGTATATTTGATTTATTTTGAGGATAGGAAAACTGCCATCTAATAAAACTTTTTTTTAAACAATCCTTTCATCCCATCACCCAGACCCATCAATTGTCTTTTTCTTTTCTCCCCAATAGGAACTTTTTGCAACAGCACTGGACTTTCTGAAGCTGGAGAAGATTGAACTAGGTGGATCCAGAGGGAAAGTCCTCAGTGAGATGGTCATCAGCATGAGCGAGGAGTTTCATGACCAATGGCGGTCCCTCAGAGAGAGCAAATATGACCCTTTGGACTACACTAACGATGTGAGGTCCACTGAGATTGTACAGTTGTCAATGATATCCCACAGCTATTTAATCAATAAACGCGGAGGGCTGTGATTCGCAGTTTTTTTTTTTTTGAAGAGGAATCGACAAGCACAGTCAGATTATAAAAATCATAATTAAGTGTTATTTTCTGCCCAGCAGTAGAGTAATTGAAAAGTAGCAAGGCAAAGTAGTTGCTAAGCAATAACCAGCAACAACAGTCATTATTTGTTAGAAGATCAATATTTAATTCACTAGATATTTAACAGCTATTTTACTACATCTTCCAGTGTGACTCAATTAATCTAAACTGGAACTCAATCAGAAATTGATCCATGTCATTCTATAATTGTTGCATATGTGTGTGTGTTGTTCCAGCAAATACCGATCAACTGAGCTTTAGAGACCTGTGCACTAGAATTAAAACTGACAAATAATAAATGTGGATGTGGGAGGTATCGTAGACTGAGACGGAAAATAGCCGTCTGTCTAATGCTGTGCTGTGTGTAGGATTTTATGCATCACTACCTGCGCTTCATGGAGCAGAACAAAGATTTTGACCAGCGGCTTGGGACTGTTCTCAATCTTGCTTTCCACCACTCCAAAAATTTGAAGTCAATCTTTAAGGTATGTTTGTCACAGAGTGAATCTTATAGTAATACTATGTATTAGATAAAAATGTACAAATGTAAAATTGTGTTGTTGTTTTTTTGTCCTATCTAGTTGTTAAAGATTTTTGGCTCCCTTCTTGAGAGACCCAGGATCCACCAGCTTTTCTCACCTAACTACAACATGCTGTTGAACATGTTCAACCAAGAAATAGACCACTGTCAAATTATACTTGATCAACACAAAGAAGCTGTAAGAGCACTGGAAAAGAAATCAGATGCTTATGGAAGCGTTTTTACTCAAACGCTTTAATGAGGTCTTTGTTTTTCAGCTACAGTCAGGTTTTTCAGTCCTGGGGAAAAATATGCCACCAGTAGCTGGAAACCTCAAATGGTCACAGGAGCTTCAGAATCGCATCCTCACCAACAGGAGTAACATCTGCCAGCTGGCTAACATGTATGGGTGTCATCTGAGATCCAGCAGAATTGTTGTTTTATTAACCAAAATTCGTATTGACTGAAATACAATTAGTGCTCATTTGGACTGGGGACTATCATCTAAATATGCATTTGGAAATCCCCTGGGAAAAAAAGGACATACAAGCTATTCACAACATCCCCCAATCCCCCTTTCTATTTCAGGCCTCTGGGGTGTGCTGAGGCAGATGATGTCTTCCAGAAATGTGAGCGTGTTCTGGAGGTGCTGGATCAGCATGATGAGGAACTGTTCTTACACTGGACACAAGGTTTGGATGACATCTGTCAAACCCACCTGAATGAACCCCTGCTCACACTGGATGCTGACTCAGGGCTCTTCCATGTAAACTTCAGTCCTGCTGTAAGTACAAGGAAGATGCAAACACAACTTACTGCAACATAATACTGAATGCAGTATTAAGTCTCTTCTAAATTCAGGAGGCCATTTTCACAAATTTTCTGCAGGCTACAGAAATAAAATGTTCTCTGAGCAGCAATAAATATATCAGTAATGTCATAAGCAGGCACTCAAATCCAAGGATAAACAATTTATCTGAAGATTTTTTAAATATTTCTCTTATCCTTTATAAGCCTAATGTGCACTTATGTCCAACAATGACTTCCCTTCTCCAATTTATTGCAATAATCATGAGTATAAATGCTGTCTTTTCACATTTTATCTTGTGGTGTTAAAAGGAAACATTTCAAGGTATCAAATTGTTGAATAATTTATTCTCCTCCTGCTTCTTCACAGTTGACATCGGTGCTAAGGGAGATCAAGTATCTGGGAATGTTTAAGAATCAAAACATTCCTGAAGCAGCTCTACATCTCTACTCCAAACGGGAGCGACACTACGTGGTGGGTAGTTAAACTCCTTGTGTTACATTGGACATGATGTTGGACAGATATTTGTTTGAGTTGCGCTGTGAATACATTCTTCAATGAATGGTTTGTTGATCTGACACCCGGTTTGTTGTTGATGTAGTACACACAAACACTGACCTTGGTCACCCAGTGGTTTAACCAGCTCCAAGGTACCATCCTCGCTGTAGAGCTGGGATTGGTGAAAAATGAGATGCATGAGACAAAACGACAGCTAGAGCCTGCCCTCAAGGAGCTTACCTGGGCTCGGGATGACCTGTCGGATTACATTCAGAGCACACGAGACATGGTCAAGGTACAGAACCTTTCCTACCCACTACATGTGTATAATGTTAATGCCAGTGAGGGAGCTTTTTGAGTTCAGATGTCAATACTGGTGGTTATAGTAGCTCTCTTCTGACATCATCAGAGCCTCTCTAGTCGTGTCCAGAAAAGCAAAGCTAATGTGGAGGCTGTCCAGGGCCTTATGGGTAAATTCAGCCACCGGGCCTTCATCACCAGAAAGACATGTGGTTCCACGCTCCTCATTTTCTCTGACATTGAAGAGACTGTTTCCAAACAACACGCTCTCATAACCAGCACAGGGCAGCAGATACATAGACTTTTGCAGGTACAGTATATTCAAACGCCTCATTCGTTATTCTAGAGAGAAGGACTTCACGCATTCACAAGTTATATATGTTAACATTTTTCTTATTTTCCTCTGTTCTCCAGGAGAACAAGTCTCTGCTCTGTGTGACAGACCTGGAGAGTAATGAGTGGCAGGACTACACAGACTATGTGGATGGAATGATCCTGACAGGCTTCTGCAGTGCTGTACGCTGTTCCCTGCAGTACCTTTTGGACAACACAGATGCAGCCCAGCGTATTATACCCCTGTTTGAGGTCCAGCTGCTACTCAGCAGCAATGAGATGACCTTTGACCCCCCGCTGGACTTAAACCACAGCGGTAACTTCTATGACATTGTGGATAAGATAGTGAATAACATCACAAACATGGCGTCCTTTATTCCCAGAGTGGCAAATTATAAACAGTTGGATAACTATCAGGTGTGTAGAGATTCAATTATTGGCTCATACATACTTTACACACGTACAATGCAGAAACATATTTGTTGAACAGTTTCTTAGCACTGCCGCATCACTGTCTTGTAGTGCGACATAAACAAAATGGAGGATTTGTCAGAAATGTGCCACATAATCCGCTCTCGTGTACGTGCAGCAATCACTAAGGTAAGGTTTTGTTTTCTGTCCACACATAGAGACCCATTTATTATGACTTCACAGACTTCACAATGAATTAATGATTGATTGATTTTCAGGTCAGGGAATACCAGGGATCTTTTGCCAGCTACCGCTACCTCTGGACTGACGACAGGTCAGAGGTCACTTTCCGTTTCTCCAAACCTTTGAATTCATTTTCGAATACCTTGAAAAAATACAAATGCAAATTAAAAAGAAAAGAAGTAAACACAGTCTTTTTTCTTAACATTTCCCAGGACTGAATTTATGAGGCAGTTTTTGCTTTATGGCCATGTGTTGAGTACAGAGGAAGCTGAGCTGTATGCTGACTATGAACTACAAAAGAACCCACCCACCCTGGATAACTTTAAAGAGCAGGTGAGCTTCACCACTGTGTACATTTTTATACATAACCACTATTTAGTCACTTTATAGACCAACCACCTATGTTCTTTCCTTTGCTCTGAGTTGTTGTGTCATCTTAATCCCAGATCAGCATGTTTGAGTCTCTCTATGAGCGAGTGAGCAAGATGGAGGACCGGCGGGTGTTTTGTGGCTGGCTGCAGCTAGACATCAGACCCTTCAAGCACACACTGATGAATGTCATCAAACGGTGGAGCTGGATGTTCAAGGAGCACCTGCTGAACCACGTGAACCAGAGGTAAGACACAAGCACACACAAGGATATATATGACACATGAGTGACAAGGACAAATGGACAAGATCTAACATCGCCTTCCTCCCACAGCGTGAGGGAATTATCATCTTTTGTCCAGAACACTGCCCATGGTCTTTCCAATAAGGTGTCAGATGGTGACTATGCAGGTCTTGTTGAAGTCATGGGACACCTCATGGCCATACGGGACAGAAAGATCAGCAATGAGCAACACTTCAAACCTCTCAAATCTACATCTGAACTCCTCAAGACCTACGGACAGCAGCTCCCAGAGAGCGTTTACACACAACTAGAAGTGTGTACCACTGCATGGGTAAACACAGTTTTATAGGTAACTGCAAAACATGTACAACTAACATTCATCACTTTATCACCACAAAACACAGGAGCTGCCAGAGAGGTGGAAGAGTCTAAGAAAAATTGCCTTCACAGTCAAACATGAAGTGGCACCACTGCAGTCAAACGAGGTTTCAGTCATACGCAGGAAATGTGTTCGGTTTGAGGTGAGGCTGTGTTTGAGTGGGGTAGGATGTCAGAGTGGCAGCCCCTGACAAAGAGCTCAGTATCTGACATATAAACCCACTTGCTTTTTGCCTTGCATTATGTATGAAATGCATCCCCCAGTGTGTTTAGATGGAAAACTGGAGGTAGATACATACCAACGCTAAAGTTTCTAAGAATTTCCCTGCTATATTTTAGGTGAAACAGCACGAGTTCAGAGAACAGTTTCGCACTGAACCAATCTTTAAAATTGCTCTGGAGGACCCGTATAAATTGATTGATAAGGTACGCTAAGAGGTGTAAATGATTACTGAATTAAAACTTAATTTAAGAACAGTGTATTGTACAGCATTTAAATGTCCATGTCTACAGGCTAACCAAGCAGTAGGACTGATGGAGATGGAAATGAAGAGGCTGCAGGACACAGCTGATCTATTTGAGGTCAGCTTCCCAGACTATAAACAGCTGCGCCAGTGTCGCTCTGACATCATACTGGTCAAAGCAGTCTGGGACATGGTGGTCTTTGTCAAGGTACTAACTATCACCATCAAATAGTTTCTACACATTGTGGTATTTATTTTGTTGTTGACACTGCTCTGAATTCCTTTTTGACTGTAGAGCAATAAAGCCTTTTCTCAGCAAAGGTCTTTAGAGAATCAAATAAACATTCCCATTCTCCTCTTTGTGGCAGACCAGTATCGAGGATTGGACCAAGACTCCATGGAAAGAGATCAACGTTGAGCAGATGGACATGGAGCTCAGGCGATTCGCCAAAGTATGCTTTGCTAGGAAAATTGCAAAATTCTTATAAATGAACAACTGCCTGTCTGATGATCCATCTGTTACACATGAAGGAGATGAAGATGTTGGATAAGGAAGTGCGGGTTTGGGATGTCTACATGGGTCTGGAATCGACAGTGAAGAACCTGTTAACCTCTCTGAGAGCTGTCAATGAGCTACAGAACTCTGCTGTCAGAGAGAGACACTGGCAACAGCTTATGAACACCACTGGGGTATGAGATTTCTTCACTAGGTCTCATAATCACTCGACCTAATGACATTTCATCTTTAGTCACAGTCTGCACCGTGTGTCTGAAACTATACTGAGCTTGTATATATTCTTCCTTACTCTGGCCTTCTTGAACTGTGTCTTTATGAACTAGCCTGCAGTCTCCTATCCAGGCCTGTAATGACCAGCACAGCTGAGCGAACCCAATTATCCTGATCTGAAATGTGATCCACTCATGGTTGCCATGTATTGTTTGTCAGGTCAGGTTTGTAATGGGGGAGGGCACCACCCTGGGGGACCTTTTGGAATTACAACTTCACCGTGTTGAGGATGAGGTCAAAAACATAGTGGACAAGGCTGTGAAAGAAATGGCTATAGAGAAGGTAGGAAGATACCAACCAATAATATGCACGATTAACAATAAACTTGATAATTTCTTAACCTACTTTTTATTTTTATTATATAATATTTAAATTCTAAATTTTTTAAAATGATTTTAAATATTATACAATAATTTTTTTATATATATTTTGTACATTTCATGTTTGTTCAGTTCAGACATCTCCAATAAAAAGAAACATTTTCTATTCTTGTATAGGTTTTGGCAGAGATAACCCAGATCTGGAGTGTTATGTCGTTGTCATATGAGACTCATACCAGCACAGGGACGCCTCTACTCAAAGCAGATGAGAATCTGATTGAGACACTGGAAGACAACCAGGTGTGTGTGTGTCAGCTGAGCAAAACCCAACAGGTTCAAATACACAGTAAATTGGTTAATGCAAACATGTAATTTTTAGAACAATGACGATGACTATAGAAAGTGCTTGTGTCATTCCTCTTCAGGTGCAGCTGCAGAACATACTGATGAGTAAGTATGTTGAGTATTTCCAAGCAGAGGTGAGTGGATGGCAGAGGAAACTGATGGTGGCTGACCTGGTCATCTCCTCTTGGATGTCTGTCCAGAGGACGTGGGCCCACCTTAACGCCATCTTCACCAACAGTCACGACATTCGCTGCCAGCTAGCCAGTGATGCAGAGCGCTTCCAGGGAATACATAATGACTTCCAGGTAGCACATACAAACAGAAGAGCAAGGACCTTTGTGAACTGTATTAACATCCTTGTCACCACAAATTACATCGGTTCCATTCTTCTTATTTCATTGCCCTTCTCACAGGGACTAATGACTGAGGTGGTGCAGAATAGTAACGTGGTGGAGGTGACCAACCAGCCTGGCTTCCTGGAGAACCTGGAGACTTTGCAGCAGAGGTTGTCTGTGTGTGAGAAGGCCCTGGCCGAGTACCTGGAAACTAAGAGGCTTACATTCCCCAGGTTTTACTTTGTCTCTGCCTCAGATCTTCTGGAAATTGTCTCCAAGGGAACTCAACCCAAACAGGTTACTCATTTCAAATATTTCAGGATGTTTTCCAAGATATCCATACTGTATATAGAAATAGAAAAGAGATGTTTTTGTTATGTAGGTGACCCGGCACTTGCTGAAGCTGTTTGACAACATAGCAGACCTTCGCTTCAAGGAGTCAGACAGAAATGGAGGGGAGGAGGATGACGAGGCAGTAGCAATAGGGATGTACAGCCGAGAGGGAGAATATGTTCCCTTTTCTGAAGAGTGCATCTGCAAAGGACAGGTACCGAAAAACAAAATTGAATTTGTGTGTGCAACTACACAGCCTCTATATTTGCCGATCCTAATGCAATCTGCACTATCTGTATTGTTTAGAATCTGAACAGTGTCTGATTGTATGTGTATAAACACCACACAACATTTCATGTCTTTCATCAGGCAGAGTGTTGGTTAAGTTTGTTGGAGAGCACCATGCGCTGTACAGTTCAGAAGGAGATCCAAGAGGCTGTCGCCGCCTATGAAGACAAACCACGAGACCAGTGGCTGTTTGACTATCCTGCACAGGTATGATTGTGTATCATTAGCAGAATTACCACTTTGACAGTACAAACATGGAAACATCTGTTACATTTCCACTGTTAGGTCGGTTTGACTGGTAGTCAGGTATGGTGGGCAACAGATGTGGGCATTGCTTTTGAGAGGGTGGAGGAGGGATTTGAGACAGCCCTCAAAGACTACAACAAAAAACAGGTACCGCTAACACACTTTAGTTAGATGTAGTTCCAGCAATGTTTTGACCATATTTGTTCAGTAATCTTGAAAGAAATCTGGTTTTCCAGATTACACAACTGAACTCGCTAATCCACATGCTGCTGGGAGATTTAACCCCTGGCGACAGACAGAAAATAATGACTGTCTGCACTATTGATGTCCATGCTCGAGATGTGGTAGCAAACCTCATAAGTCAGAAGGTAATGTTAATGTTAAGAGTAAATTTGTTGTTTGAGTTTTATGAAAACATTTTGACCTTTCTGTCAGTGGTACTCTTTGTGTCTCATAGGTGACAACAGGACAGGCATTTGCATGGCTGTCCCAGCTACGCCACCGCTGGGATGACAAAACAAGACATTGTTATGTTAACATCTGTGATGCCCAGTTCCGGTTCAGCTATGAATACCTGGGGAACACTAACAGACTGGTCATCACTCCACTCACTGACAGGTACACATAAATAAAGCACAACATGCTACAAGTAAATATGCCAACCATGCATCCATCATTTAAAGAGCGAGCTGTTTGACAGGGTGGAGACAAACATTTATAATAGAATCCATTTTCTTTTGGCATCAACAAGGTCGATCAAAATTCCTATAAACCTTTAACACTTAAGTCATCCAGTGAAGATGTACAGTGGTAGCTCCCACGCAAATAGGTGTAAATATGACAGGAACAAAGAAACAAGTGTGCATTGTTAATCATCTGCAAACAGGGAGAAAAACACTAACTTCTAATTTGTGTATACCACCACATTCAGTGCTTAAATATGTTTTGTATCCCATCTTTTCTTCTGTTAGATGTTACATAACTCTGACCCAGTCTCTCCACCTGACTATGAGCGGTGCCCCCTCTGGCCCAGCTGGCACTGGAAAGACTGAGACTACTAAAGACCTTGGACGCTCCCTGGGCATCATGGTATACGTTTTCAACTGCTCAGAACAGATGGACTACAAGGTAGAAGTGCTCCCCATAGTGCCAGTGTATGTAACATTTATTTTTTGTATGATACTGTAATCCCACTAGTTCTCTCTCTGTCTCCATCACATCTCTTCAGTCCATAGGTAACATTTACAAGGGCCTGGCTCTGACAGGAGTCTGGGGATGCTTTGATGAGTTTAACAGGATCTCAGTGGAAGTGCTGTCTGTGGTAGCTGTACAGGTCAAAACTATACAGGATGCTGTACGTAACAAGAAACAAAGGTAAATGCGGAAACAACGACTCGCATTTTAAAATGTTCATATGATTATTCACGTTTTTTTCTGCTTATCCAGTCAATATTTCTATTAATTAATTACCGTAAGTCACATGTAATTGACCTGTTTGTGTGTGTATAGGTTCCATTTCCTGGGAGAAGAGATTGAGCTGAAGCCAACTGTGGGCATCTTCATTACCCTGAACCCTGGTTATGCCGGAAGGGCTGAGCTCCCAGAGAATCTCAAAGCTTTGTTCAGGTCAGTCATAATAACAATGAGAATGATGATATGTTAAATACATATATGCAAGAGCTGTCCAATGGTAAAGGTAATTCATTCATTAAATTCATTAAAATGGTTTGATAACCACTCAGGCCCTGTGCCATGGTGATCCCAGACTTTGAGCTGATATGCGAGATAATGTTAGTGGCTGAAGGATTCATAGATGCTCGTCTGCTGGCCCGCAAATTCATCAGCCTCTATACTCTCTGTAAAGAGTTGCTGTCCAAACAGGTGCGTACGTTTTTATGTTTATCTGACAAGGACACGCACGCGGTGCATTAGGATTTGCCCAGCAATGATCCAAGACAATGCAACATGCTACACTACCAACAATTATAAAATATTATAATGCTTGTTTAAAATGACTTGCATTAACTTTATTTTTTTGTCTGTCAGGATCATTATGATTGGGGTTTAAGGGCCATCAAATCAGTCCTGGTTGTGGCAGGATCTCTGAAACGAGAGGATTGCAACAGGCCTGAAGAGCAGGTGTGCACTGATCTTCATTAGAGGCTTCATAAATTATGTCTTATAATTTCCCCATAACAAACATGTATATAACTATAATAAATTATATGAAGATACATTTTTTTCCTCCCCAGGTGCTGATGCGTGCACTGAGAGACTTTAACCTGCCTAAGATAGTGACCAGTGATGTGCCCATATTCCTCGGGCTGATCAGTGACCTGTTTCCTCAGCTTGATGTGCCCAGGAAAAGAGATCCTGAGCTGGAGAATGCTGTTCGCCAGTCAGTTAGTGAACTGCGTCTACAGCCCGAGGAAAATTTCATACTTAAGGTGTCTTGTTTTAACATTATATCGAAATATAGTGCCTGGAAAAAATAAAGTTATATTTTACATTCTTGTAATTTGGCAATAGACTCTGTATGTCTGTCTGTGAAAAATATATTTCAAAATAAAAGGCTCGCCAAGCCTGACATGCGCTTATATAACTATGATGCCTAAAACTCATGAACTCCCAGCGAACCAGAACCAATGATCCAGATTACCACCAGATTACCAAAGAATTCCAATTTATCAGTATTTTCTATCATCAGAAATCAAGCATGATATGTTTTGTGTCTGCAGGTCACCCAGCTGGAGGAGCTGCTGGCTGTCAGGCACTCTGTGTTTGTAGTAGGCGGACCAGGAACTGGAAAGAGTCAGGTTAAATATTATCTTAATTTATCACTTGGTATGCATGAAATAACATACCAAAGAGAATCCATACAGTAACAATAATAACAATTCTTTGATTTATACGGTATACTATAAAAATAAATGTATTTTTATTCATCAGATTTTGAAGACCCTACATAGAACCTACGCAAACTTGAAGATGAAGCCTGTACGGAACGATATTAACCCCAAAGCGGTAACAACTGATGAACTCTTTGGATACCTGCACCCTGCTACAAGAGAGTGGAAAGATGGTGAGGATTGGCCAGGAAAATTAATGAAAACTCAATTACGACTAAGGGAATTATTGTTTCCTCCGAAATCTCAGGTCACTGTCAAACAGGAGCTATTCTGGAGCTAACACCTCTATTTGTAAATTACTGTGTGATTAACAATGACTTTCTTGTCTCCCCACTTTATATTAGGTCTGTTCTCCTCTACCATGAGGGAGCTGACCTCTTTGGCCCATGATGGACCCAAATGGATTGTTCTGGATGGAGATATTGACCCTATGTGGATTGAGTCACTCAACACAGTTATGGATGACAACAAGGTGAAAGTCTGATATTGTCCTGTTTCCATTCTGTCTAAAGCCAAACCTAACTTTTCCTCTACTTTCTTTCAGGTACTGACTCTGGCCAGTAATGAGAGAATCAGTTTGTCCTCCTCCATGCGTCTACTGTTTGAGATCTCTCATTTAAAAGCTGCTACACCAGCAACTGTTTCCAGAGCAGGAATACTCTACGTCAACCCACAGGACCTCGGCTGGAGCTCGTAAGACGCACACATTTACGGCGCAACTAAAATCATTTTTTGTAATGTGTTTTCAGTTAAGCAGTTGGGTCTTTTTTTTTGTTCACAGTTACGTGACAAGTTGGATAGACACCCGACAGGCCCAATCAGAACGCGCCAACCTCACAATTCTCTTTGATAAATATGTGCCATACTGCTTGGAACAAGTGCGCTGCAACCTCAAAACCATAACTCCCATACCAGAAAACAGCATGGTGCAGGCGAGGACACATATGCTTATTTTGTGACACTGTATCACATGCGGTTTTACTCTTTGATATTGTCTAGTCACATTTTGTAATCTTTTTTTTTACCTTATTCAGACCTTGTGTTCATTGTTGGACTGCCTGCTGACTGAGTACAACACTCCCGCTGACTCTCCCCGAGAACTTTATGAAATCTACTTTGTCTTCGCCTGTGTCTGGGCCTTTGGTGGGGCTCTCTTCCAGGATCATGTGTGTGGTGACTAATTATTTGCTTGGAGAAATGTCTCTTGTACCTGTATAATTAGCATATTTATGTTATTAAATTGTAAATAAATGTGCTACATTGGTTTCCCAAACAAACTGTTTCAGCTGAATGACTACCGCGCCGAATTCAGCCGCTGGTGGTCTAAAGAGATGCGAGCTGTGAAGTTTCCTTCCCAGGGCACAGTCTTTGACTATTTCATTGACCCCGAGACTAAGAAGTTCACTCCCTGGAGTGAGAAGATGCTGCCATTTGAGCTGGAACCTGACGTACCTCTACAGGTGTGTACTAATGATGTGTATGGTGGTGTACAAACAGAATTACAGTGCATTCACTATAGATGAGATTTTGGACAAGCCCTGTCATCAGCTTATGTGCTGTCTGTTTCAGACGGTGCTGGTCCACACCCCAGAGACTATTTGTCTGACATACTTTGTAGACCTGCTCCTCCAGAGAGGCAAACCTATCATGTTAGTGGGCAACGCAGGAGTGGGCAAGACCATCCTGGTTTCTGATAAAGTAGCCAAGCTAAAGGAGGACTACATGGTAGCCAAAGTTCCCTTCAACTACTACACCACATCAGCTATGCTGCAGCGTAAGGATCCAGCTTACAAAATAATTACTTAGTAATTTTCTGTCATTTCCATTAACCTTCATCTTCACTATATGCACCCCAGGTGTCCTAGAGAAACCTCTGGAGAAGAAAGCTGGTCGTAAATTTGCTCCTCCCACAGCAAAGAGACTCATCTACTTCATTGATGACCTCAACATGCCTGAGGTGGATGTTTATGGGACTGTCCAGCCACACACATTAATACGCCAACACCTCGACTACAACCAATGGTAAGACAGAAACAAACAAAATCAAAGCCATCATACAGCATTGGTTATTTAACTCCTTAAGGCTGTGTGTAAAATGATGCAATGGACCGATACTGTGTACTGTACAGAATTCAGTGCTTTAGTGGAAACTAAATGAAATGTACATTTCTAGGTATGACAGACAGCGACTGGCACTGAAGGAGATACACAACTGCCAATATATCACCTGTATGAACCCAACAGCTGGAAGCTTCTCCATCAACCCCAGACTACAGGTACAGGCTTGAGTACATACAATACATAATATAGTAACAAAGTTCAAGTATCTGCGTTTCTGTTTGCAAAAAAACTTTCCAGCAACATGATTTCTAGTAATTTCCATCACTGTTAGGAAATACTATGCATTTAACAAATATGAATCTAAACAGAGAGGAGACAAGATCGTCGATTCATTTACAAAATAAGAAGCTCAGAAATAATGAACAATGGGAAAAACACAAAAGAAATGATGGCAAATAATTCCCAAAGCTCTCTGTTCACTTCCAGAGACATTTTGCAGTGTTTGCTGTACATTTCCCCAGTGCTGATGCCTTAGCCACAATCTTCTCCAGCATCCTGTCAGCTCACTTCCTTCAGGGAGGATTCAGCTATGGCGTCTCTCGTTCAGTTGGAACTCTAATACAGGTGCAATGCACTTTACACCTGATTACACTTACTGGGTCTGTGCATGCAACACTGGCCTCTCAGTTCATCATCCATGTATACCTGTGACTCTGCCAACATCTGTCCTAACCATCTCATCGAAACCTCTTTGGATTTTTCTCATCAAGGCTGCAATTTGTCTGCACCAGAAAATCAGTCAGAACTTCCTCCCCACAGCCATACGCTTCCACTACATCTTCAACCTGCGAGACCTCTCCAACATCTTTCAGGTAACAGATGATTATGTAGTTTCTCTCTTTTAATGGCCTTCACAGCATGTTGCTGAATAGCTTCATATAGCTTAATGAGTGCAGTATATGACACAGAAGCATAATATAAGTGCCAGTTGTCTGTAAACTTATCACATGGTATGTGCTTTTTGACCTGGTGTGAAGGGCATCCTATTTGCCCAGCCAGAGTGTATCCGCTACCCCATGGACCTGGTTCACCTGTGGCTCCATGAGAGCTCCAGGGTCTATTCTGACAAACTGATGGAAGAAAAAGATGTGGAACTCTTCAATAAAATCCTGCTGGACACAGGAAAGAGATATTTTGAGGTACAATAAAAAGGGGCATATAGTAACAGCTTGATCTTTACAATTTACTATACTAGGAGAAATCTTAATTTGTTACATTCTGACAAATCTTTCCAGGGAATAGATGAGTCCATTTTTATCCACCAGCCGTTAGTATACTGCCACTTTGCTCAGGGAGTGGGAGAGCCCCGCTATCACCAGGTAAACACATTTAGCCACACACAAGCTTGTCTGAGTGATTCAGTTTGGACATAATGCAGCATCCATTTTTACATTTTTTACTGTGGTAATTAAAATTGGTGAGTTGAATTGTTTTTGACTCAAATCAGTTTGTGCAGATTATCTGCAGCTCACATATTTGTTGACCTTGTGGCACAAACTCTTTAGTCAGACCTAATCTGTGAGGAAATGTATGAGGAAAGTTAATCAACTCAAGTCTTAATAAGAACTTAATTTCATTACATATCCGGAGGTAACCCAGCTGTGACTTGGACACTGCTGTCGTTTACTCAAGAGAGCCAACTCCATTTGTTTATGTTTCCATCCTGTCTGTCCCAGGCTGCAGACTGGGAGAAACTCCAGAAGACGCTGGCTGATGCTTTGGAGCATTATAATGAGCTGCACGCTGTCATGGACCTGGTACTGTTTGAAGAAGCTATCCAACATGTGTAAGACACACATACACACGTATGCAGTCAGACACATACGTTCTGCTGACATGCACAAGGGCGGATTAACACTGACGATGCACGGATGTTAATCTCAAACCACACACATGCTGTTTTTGTGTTCAGGTGCCGTATCAGTCGCATCCTGGAGGCCCCCTATGGTAACGCCCTGCTGGTGGGGGTTGGGGGCAGCGGGAAGCAGAGTCTGTGTCGGCTGGCTGCCTTCCTCAGCATGCTGGAAGTTTTCCAGATCACTCTGCGCAAAGGCTATGGCATCAATGACCTTAAGGTGGTGATGCATTTCCACATGCATGCAAGACTGCTATAAAATGACACTCCTCACTGTAACATTGTTTTCTAATATTTCCTAATTTCACCACATCTTCATTTAATGTGATCTTTTTGTCCATTTCTCCAACCCTTTGTATCCAGAGTGATATAGCAGCATTGTATATAAAGGTGGGGGTGAAAAACATTGGCACAGTGTTCCTCCATACAGATGCCCAGATTCCAGATGAACGCTTCCTGGTGCTCATCAATGATATGCTGGCCTCAGGTTTGGCTACACTGGCTTTGATTTTTTTTCCAGTTTAAAAAGCAGAATTTCCGCTTTTGTGACATCAGTAACAACAAAGAGTGAAGAAGCCGCATTATATTAATTGGAAGACACACATACATGCGTCTGCATTGTTTGTGTTGTTGTTATGTTATTTAGGGGATATTCCAGACCTGTTCAGTGATGAAGAGGTGGATTCTATTGTGACATCCATCCGCATGGAGCTCAGAGGACTGGGACTCATAGATTCAAGAGACAACTGCTGGAACTTCTTCATCGAGAGGATACGAAGGCAGCTCAAAGTCTGAACCATCATTTATTCTGTTATATTATAATTATTTGTATTATTATTATTATTATTATTAATATCTATCTTCTATCTATCTTTGTCCTTCAGGTCGTTTTGTGTTTCTCTCCGGTGGGATTCACATTAAGAACACGTGCACGAAAGTTTCCCGCTCTGGTGAATTGTACGGCAATAGACTGGTTCCACCCCTGGCCTCAGCTCGCCCTGCAGTCTGTCAGCTCCACTTTCATAGACAAAATACCTGGATTAGAGGTAACAGCACATTTACTCAGTATTCATACACACTGAGGTTTGTCCTCATTGTTAAGCCAGTGAGCAAAAAGATGTTTACTTTAGCCAGAGGCTGCCTGCATGATAAATCCATTCATCTTTGTGTGTGTTCATCCAATATAGACAAATATCAGGGCCTCTATCAGCGAGTTCATCTCTTATGCCCACAGTAGTGTCAATGAGGTAAGTTATTGCAAAGCACGCAAGGTGATGGCCACGCTTGACCTCTTCCCTCACATCATCTCACTGTCTCACGTCTAACCATCCAGGTGAGCGTCAAGTACCAACAGAGCGAGAAGCACTTTAACTACACCACCCCGAAGAGTTTCCTGGAGTTTATGAAGCTGTACGGCAACCTGCTGGGGAAGAAACGCACAGAGCTGACCCAGAAGATGGAAAGATTAGAGAATGGCCTCCAGAAACTGAAGTCTACTGCCTCACAGGTCAGATAGCACTCACTGCGCAGCATCAACACGTGACAAAGACAGTTAGCCTCCTCAACTGTCTTGCCTTTTTTCCCCAGGTGGAGGATCTGAAAGCCAAGCTGGCAGTGCAGGAGGTAGAGTTATGTGAGAGGAACGCAGAGATTGAAGCTCTCATTGCAAAGATCGGACAACAGACCGACAAGTTAAACCAAGAGAGGGCTGTGGCTGACGCTGAGGAGCAAAGAGTAAGACTCGTGTATTTACTCGACAAGCAGATTCCAGGCGTAATAACATAGGAGAGGAATAAGCCAAAGTTTCAGCAAACAACTATTCAAACTAATATAATAAATGATCTTTTTGTTCAGGTTGCAGCAATTCAAGCCAAAGTGACCAAACAGCAGCGTGAGACTGAGGACGACCTGGCCAAGGCAGAACCTGCCCTCCAGGCAGCTAATGCAGCACTCAATACACTGAACAGGGTAAAGCACACACATGAACACAACTGATTCATTTTATTCCATCTAATCCCTTTTGCCAACTGCTAGTTGTGCAAATAAGAAAGAAAAGCATATTGCAAGGTTGTGTCCATTTCAGCGGCACAAATGAGGATGTGTGTGTGTGTTTTCCAGTTAAACCTGACAGAGCTGAGGACATTTCCCAACCCTCCAGCTATTGTCACCAACGTCTCAGCAGCTGTTCTGGTGCTTCTGGCGCCCCAAGGTAGAATCCCTAAAGATCGCAGCTGGAAGGCTTCCAAGATGGTTATGAGCAAGGTAATATTTTACAGTGACAGTGTGGAGTGCTTCTCAGATTAATGGCTTGGCACTACAAAGCCAAGAAATCCATCACAAATAAATCATCGGAACTGCTGAAATAACATGGTTTCGCATAGAATTTCAATTTGTTCATTTCAGTTCCCAAGTCCCACTTGTGTCTCAAAAACTGATACAACATACCGTTGTATGTAATCCACACACAATTGCATGTCTAGGTGGATGACTTCCTGCAGGCTCTAGTGAACTTTGACAAAGAACACATCCCAGAGGCCACAGTGAGGTGCGTCAGAGACGACTACCTCAGTGACCCAGAGTTCAACCCTGAGTTTGTGCGACAGAAATCCTCAGCTGCTGCAGGGCTCTGTGCCTGGGTGATCAATATCATACGCTTCCATGAGGTATTGACTCTTACACCAGCTCTCACACACATTTAGGGTCACTCAGTGTATCGATCGAGATTCGATTTGTGACCCCCTGGGAAACGCTATGTGTTGGAAACGCTGTCTTCTAAACAAAGCTTCTGTGCTGTGGGTTTCAGTAGTCTGCTGTGCTTGACTGATTGATTGTTTTCTCTTTCCTAAACTCTTGTGCTGGCCTGGATAGATTTTTGTAAGTACATCTCTTCTCCCCTGTCATAATTGTATGATTTTAAATGTGTATAACAATTTATGATTGTGTTGACTTTTTTAATCGTTTGCAGAATAGGTTTTTTAGTACTAATGTTGATGCATGCATGCTTGGTTGGTGTGTGTGTGTGTGTGTGTGTGTGTGTGTCACCAGGTGTTCTGTGAGGTAGAGATGAAGAGGATGTGTTTGTATCAGGCCAATGCTGATTTGGCTGAAGCTGCTGACAAATTACTGGCTGTCAGAAAGAAACTCGCAGTAAGTCTTTTATCACTACTCTTCTATCACACCTCTTCCTAGAGGTGCAGGATATACAGTGTGTCGTTTACGATAGCATCGTCAATGTTGTTTTGTTGATGTGCAATTTTACATTATCGAGCACATTTCTGTTTCTTTCCTCTCAGGAGCTGGACAGTAGCCTGGAAATTTCGACAACAGCATTTGAGAAAGCCACTTCAGAGAAACTTCGCTTTCAAGAAGAGGTCAATCACACCAACAAGACAATTGAACTTGCCAATCGGCTCGTCAAAGGGCTGGAGGTGGGCAGGGAGCATCAGACGATCAAATTAGATTTGTGATACTCTATATTGTGTGTTCACTATATCTAGTTTTTATCCATGGCAGGGTTCTGTTTCTGTGTGTGTTTCAGAGTGAGAATGTGCGTTGGGCCCATTCCGTGGCTCAGTACCATGAACAGGAAGAAACGCTCTGTGGAGACGTGCTCCTCACTGCAGCTTTCATCTCATACGCTGGCTCTTTCTCCAAAAAGTACAGGAGAGAGCTGGTGGACAAACTCTGGATGCCTTTTCTGCGCAACCAGAAGGTCACACAAGGCCACAAAACACATTTCCATCTGTTATTCTACAACACACTTTTTCTGTAAATGCATCTACCATTTACTGAGATTCACTCTTTCAGTGTCTCCTCTTCCAACCACTCATCCCTCCCTCTATTTGTCCATCAGTCGCACTAATTCCTAGCATCTTATTTTGCTCATGTCTCCATGTCATGTCTCCATCAGATACGAATCCCCATGACAGATGGTTTAGATCCAGTGTCAATGCTGACAGATGACGCAACGGTGGCCCAGTGGAACAACGAAGGCTTACCAGGAGACAATATGTCCACTCAGAATGCAACCATCGTCACAAACTGTGAGCCGTGACCTTAAGTATACTACTTATACTACATTTCCGTGCTGATGTAAACTCTTTCTTAATGGCAGCAATGCAAAGCTCGATTAGCTCTAATAAACATGCCGATTACCTTGTTTGGGTTGTGTGTGTGTGCGATGCTTTAGGCGAGCGTTGGCCTCTCCTCATCGATCCGCAGCTGCAGGGCATCAAGTGGATTAAGAGTCGCTTTGGTAGCAGCCTCAAGGTTGTTAGCCTGGGACAGAGAGGGTAAGTGTTTTCTCAGGCGATCATAACATCTGAAATAGTACAAATATACTTAACTACCATCTATCTATCTATTTAAAAACATTCTATTCTGTGACTTTTATTGTGAAACAACAATAGGAAGTATTTCAAGCTGCTTAGCAGTATTTTGTCAGGTCTGTTATTATGAGTTGTCAAATGATGCATTTTGAATTATTTTCATTATTATTACACCACGTGTGAGAGTTTTATGTTCCATGTTCACATGTTGATTTGTAAACATGTAACATATGTTATATAACATATGTTACATATGTTAATATGTGATGTTTCAGTTATGTAGACGTGATAGAACAGGCTGTAGTGGCTGGTGACACTGTCCTCATCGAGAACCTGGAGGAGACCATTGACCCTGTTATTGACCCTCTGCTGGGCCGACACACAATCAAGAAGGGCAGGTACACCAACACACCAATTCGAGCATTGGTACACAACAAACAACTCTGCAAAACAACTATGTGCTCTTCTCACAAACTTTGCATTTTTCTCTCTTTATCCACCCTTGCTCCCTTTTTCTGCCCCCTCCCTCACAGTTGTATTAAGGTTGGGGATAAGGAGTGTTTCTTCCACCCAGGCTTCAGGCTGATCCTGCACACTAAACTGGCCAATCCTCACTACAAGCCAGAGATTCAGGCTCAAACCACCCTCATTAATTTTACTGTGACCCGGGATGGACTGGAGGACCAGCTCCTCGGCCAGGTCGTGAATCAGGAGAGACCTGACCTCGAGCACCTCAAGGTGGGGTCAATTATGTCTTTTTATCCCTTTGTTATGAAGCCAACTGGTTCGCTTTTCATTAAGTGCACAGATACCGTAAAGATAATTTTAATGAAATATTTATATAATCTCATTGCAGAGTGATCTGACCAAACATCAGAACATGTTTAAGATCGAGCTGAAGCTCCTGGAGGATGAGCTCCTGACCAGGCTGTCTGCTGCAGACAGTAATTTCCTGGGTGACAGTGTGCTGGTGGAGAAGCTGGAGACCACTAAGCACACGGCTGCTGAGATTGAGATGAAGGTAACAGGGGACTGGATGTTATAACACACAGCATGTGTGTTATTCTTTATTATAGTGTGAACTGAATATCAGAGTAGGTTCACTTGTTTTTCCTCTTTTATTCTCCAACATATTCCCTCTTGGTTTGTTTGATCTCCTCTCATTCATTCTTCCGTCTCCTTTTCATTCCTTGCTCTCAGGTCCTGGAAGCTAAAGTGAATGAGGTGAAGATAAACGAAGCGAGAGAACACTACCGCCCTGTTGCCGTGAGAGCGTCTCTCCTCTACTTTGTCATGAATGACCTCAACAAGATAAACCCCATGTACCAGTTCAGCCTCAAGGTAGCCAAAGTAAAAAGCTGAGAACTGACTCACCTCCGAGTCAGAACACACATGACCACACACACGATTAACCCTGCACAACCAACAATGAAAACATAAAACTTGCAAAATCGATATGAGTCATGTATTCATGCAGTGTTGATGGTAAACTCATTTGTTAACATTCATTTAAGGCCTTCAATGTGGTTTTCCACAAAGCGGTGGAGCTGGCTGAGGCCTGTGTGGACGTGAAGAGTAGAGTGCACACTCTTATAGACTGCGTCACCTACTCCACCTTCAACTACATTAGCAGGGGACTCTTTGAGAGAGACAAGCTGACCTTTACTGCACAGCTAGCCTTCCAGGTGTGTGTGCATATGTGTGTGTGTGTCAGTGTAAGAGAGTGTGTTCTGCCCCTGACTGTGTGTTCTGCCTCTTTCAGCTGCTCCTGATGAGCAAAGAGATCGATGTGCGAGAGCTGGACTTCCTGCTGCGCTTTAACATCGACCACAGTTATGTCAGCCCCCTCGACTTTCTGTCCAACCCAGCGTGGAGTGCCATCAAGGTGCTGGCACACACGCAGAGGACTCTTTCTCATTGGCTTGCAGAAATAAATGACGCAGACTCACCAATCGCTGCTGCTCCCCGTCTCTTCCCAGGTGATGAGTTTCATGGATGAATTCCGTGGTCTGGACCGGGACATCGAGGGCTCCCCTAAGCGATGGAAAAAGATGGTAGAGTCAGAGTGTCCAGAGAAGGAGAAGTTTCCTCAGGAGTGGAAAGGAAAAAGCTCTTTGCAAAAGCTCATCATAATGAGAGCGCTGAGACCTGACCGTATGACCTATGCCCTTAGGTGCAGATCTTTTTTTTAATTTCCCACCTCCAATTGATAAAAAATGTATTTTTTATGTGTTTATTACTGCATCCAATTTGGTAGACATTTAAGTCCAATTTCTCGATCATGCTATTTCTCATCTGTTGTTGGCTAACTCTAGGAACTTTGTGGAGGAGAAGCTCGGGGTTATGTACACAGAGGGCCGGAAGACTGAGTTTGCAAAGTCCTTCAGAGAAAGTGGTCCAGCCTCACCAGTTTTTTTCATCCTGTCTCCTGGAGTTGACCCACTTAAAGATGTGGAATCACTAGGTACTGTATGCAAACATACCTACACATCACAGGAGATATAATAACAACATATAATAACATATGAAAATCTGCCGTGTGTTCTCAGGAAGGAAGCTGGGTTACACTATCGACCTTGGGAAGCTTCACAATGTGTCCTTGGGTCAGGGCCAAGAGGCTGTGGCTGAGGCTGCCATGGAGAAGGCAGCCAAGGAGGGCCACTGGGTTATATTACAGGTTTGGAAAATGGCTTTAATTGGAATGTTTCTATGCAGAGTGGGTAAGAATGCCAGTTATGAATAAACAGTTAACATAATTTGTTATTTTAATACAATTGCAGTTCATTAATTTTGCTTAGTTTACAATTTATAAATTATACTTAATTAAACTCTGTATATTCAGTTTCACTCACTCATGGGTTTCCATCCTCGCCTGCAGAACATCCACTTGGTTGGTCGCTGGCTGGGTTCCCTGGAGAAGCTCCTGGAGCGCTGCTGTGCAGACAGTCATCCTGACTACAGAGTGTTTATGAGTGCTGAGCCAGCACTAACGCCGCAGGACCACATTATACCGCAGGTAGTGGGGCAGTGGACATGCAGCAACACAACCTTATGATGTATCTATGCTCCTGGTGTCTTTCCTGCACTCATATTGTTGTTACTTCTGCGCATTACTGAATACTTAAATAACAACATGTTTTACTCAGGGCATTTTGGAAAACGCCATCAAGATCACCAATGAACCTCCGACGGGCATGCATGCTAATTTGCATTCTGCTCTGGATAACTTTGATCAGGTTGGCTTTCAGAGTCCACTTTGTGTAAAAAAAAAAATATTAAATGCTATATTAATGAATTCATCATTGTCCTTTCTTTAGGGCATCCTGGAACAGTGCAGCCGTGAGCAGGAGTTTAAGACCATCCTCTTCTCTCTGTGTTACTTCCATGCCTGTGTGGCAGAGAGGAGGAAGTTTGGCCCTCAGGGTTGGAACAGAAAGTATCCCTTCAACACTGGAGACCTGACTATATCAGTCAACGTCCTCTACAACTACCTGGAGGCTAATGCACAGGTAGGCTCTAATGTCGACGTTAGGTGGCAGGTACAGAAATGTGCCACAACATAATGAGGGGGAATATACTGGCTGTGGTTGTCATAGTGATTTTGTCGATGAAGGTGCCATGGGAGGACCTGAGGTATCTCTTTGGGGAGATCATGTACGGAGGACACATCACTGATGACTGGGACAGGCGTCTCTGCAGAACGTACCTGGAAGAATACATGCAGCCCAACCAGGTGTGTACATGTGCTTGTGAGAAGACGACAAAGAGAGGGATATGCGTGTTGAGCCAGAGATGTGAAGCTAACTAATTCTCTTCATTTCCCAGTTTGACCGGAAAATAGCTCTGGCTCCCGGGTTTGTCGTCCCCTCCAACCTGGACTATCAGGTAACTCAGACCTTATTGATGCTGAACATTAAACTGGTGTGAACAGCAATGCAACTGCACCCTGGTGTGTCCTTAAGACTGAGAATAAAAGGACCAAACGACTTATTGCTTATAATAAATAAATGAAGGCAAGAGAACAGTGGCATCTTTTTCCACCACGTCTCCAGGGCTACCATGATTTCATAGATGAGATGCTGCCCCACGAGAGCCCAGTGCATTATGGGTTGCATCCAAATGCAGAAATCGAGTTTCTGACAGTGACGTCAGATAACCTTTTCCACACTCTGCTGGAGCTGCAGTCTCCTGATGCTGTGATGGGGGAGGGCGCCTCGCAGACACTGGAGGAGAAGGTTGGACTGCATTATTTCTCTTGACCGTATGTAAAATAAATGATCTCCTATTAGATGACCTCTAATTAAACCTTGCAAACACACCAAGATGCATACATCTACATACAAATACACACAACAGATTTGGCAAATTCTCTTCCTCACCCATCCTCAGGTGAAAAATATATTAGATGAGGTTCTGGAAAAGTTGCCAGAAGAGTACAACATGTCCGACATCACCTCGAAGACAGCTGAGCGCTCCCCATACATCCTGGTCTGCTTCCAGGAGTGTGAGCGCATGAACACACTCATCTCTGAGATCCGACGCTCACTCAAAGAGCTCGACCTCGGACTCAAGGTAAGCGAACACAGCACACGCACGTCACATAACTCCCCCTATCGTCTGTGTTAGGGATTACACAGAACTCGAAGCTTTATTTTCGCTTCATGAATAAAAATGCCTCTTATACATTAGTGTCTTATGTTGTCACAAAAATAATAAGAATGAGAGGAGTGTTTAACTGAATACAATGCACTGAATACCCACAGTGCAACAGAAACATATCAACAGGGAACTTCAACAGTATAGAGCCAACCTGTGATATTTTCTTTTTTTGTTTTTCAATGGCAAATCGCAAACAACTTTGTAGTGCATTGCTGCCAAATCACATCACATGACACTACAGTACAACTTTCTCAACTCCAAACACTCCTGCCCCATTTGTCGCCTCTTACGATCGGCAAGGGGGTGCTAGGGACCTATTCTACCCCGGGTCCCCACGGGGCCACAAATGTGATTAAAGCATTAAAGTGAAATGTAGACAAGACTGTTAAATACTTTCCAAAATTGTTTTCTTTTTTTAAATGTACCAACCCCTCAGGTTAACCCCTGCATTGTACATTAAAGTAAATGGTGCCCAGCGTCATATACTCCAGTGTCATTAATAATGCAATAATGATTAACTAAGGTCATTTCGCTGCAGTAGAGGTAGCACTTGCTGTGTGTTTTCATAGTGACATAACTGTTACATGTGTCTGTCAAAGGGGGAACTGGCCATCTCATCTGAAATGGAGAAGTTGCAAACAGCGTTGTTCTTTGACAATGTCCCTGATACCTGGACGAAGCTGGCTTACCCCTCCACCTACAGCCTGGCTACCTGGTGTGTACACAGTAAATATGTCTGCATACTGTTAAGGGTGACGTGTATTCTGGACTGTGCATTGTAATACCTCATGCTCAATCATGCATGTTAACAGATTAAACTGATTCGATTTAAACCTGTATTTCTTGTACTGTGTGTGTGTGTGTGTGTGTGTGTGTGTCTCAGGTATAACGATGTATTGCAGCGTTGTAAGGAGCTGGACAGCTGGACTCAGGATCTGTCTCTGCCCAGTGTCGTCTGGCTCTCAGGACTTTTCAACCCACAGTCCTTTCTTACAGGTACACACCTCTGTGCGCACAAAAAAATAACAAAATTCCCATTTTGGAGTCTGTTTGCAATGTAGTTGAATTTCACTGCACTAGTAACACTGCTCCACCACAATGTGCCTTTTCAGCTGTGATGCAAACTCTGGCGCGTAAGAACGAGTGGCCCCTGGATAAAGTCAACCTGATCATTGATGTGACTAAGAAGTTTAAGGAAGAGTTCAACCAGCCTGCCAGGGAGGGCGCATACATGTATGGACTTTACATGGAAGGTAGCCAAACACTGTTTTTATATTCTGTCTCTTTTGTGATAACATGGAGGGCACAGGTACACACCTCTGTCCGCACAAAAAAATAACAAAATTCCCATTTTGGAGGCTGTTTGTAATGTAGTTGAATTTCACTGCGCTAGTAACACTGCTCCACCACAATGTGCCTTTTCAGCTGTGATGCAAACGCTGGCGCGTAAGAACGAGTGGCCCCTGGATAAAGTCAACCTGATCATTGATGTGACTAAGAAGTTTAAGGAAGAGTTCAACCAGCCTGCCAGGGAGGGCGCATACATGTATGGACTTTACATGGAAGGTAGCCAAACACTGTTTTTATATTCTGTCTCTTTTGTGATAACATGGAGGGCCCTTTAACGCATGTCCTCCCACAGGTGCCAGATGGGACATTCAGGCTGGGGTGATCACTGAGGCTCGTCTAAAGGAGCTGATCCCTCCAATGCCTGTGATCTCAGTCCGAGCTGTGCCCAATGACCGCCAGGAGACCAGAAATATCTACGAGTGTCCACTCTACAAGACCAAGATCAGAGGACCGACATATGTGTGGACCTTTAGCCTCAAGACCAAGGAGAGGCCCGCCAAGTGGGTTCTGGCCGGAGTGGCTCTGCTGCTCAGCGTGTGAGAAGTTTCGAGGTCAGAGGGGCAAGGACAGGTATTGTACGTACGTATACGCACCACGTGTTAAATACTCCATCATCACATGAGCGGTATCAGTTTCTTTTCTTTTTATTGAAAAAGGATAAAATATACAGAAATGCCAAAAATTCACACTAGATCACAGTTAGAACTGATAAAGTCAAAGCCTGTTTTGAACAAATCAAGTCTGCAAACTACAAGATACCCTATAAGCAAGAGGGGGGGCGGGGGGGGGGTCTGACAGTGCTGCCTCATCAGAGCACCGTTCAAGTGTGTTATCTGGGAAACACTGGTACCTCTTACTGCATGTTATGCATCCATTCTGTCAGCATTACAAGACAACCTCAAATTGTCTTTTTGCTCCTTCCGACTTCACAGTACACTTTGGTGTAGTATTCATCCATTCAATAAAAAAGTAACAAAGGAAATGTGTATATACCAACTGGAGATTCTAATGCACATACTGTAGCTGGGATACTGTATGTGCTGACAAGTCAAAATCTTTCTGTTTTGGCCTCTGTGTGTATTTGTGTGTGTGTGTGTGTTTTCTAGTCACTGTCAGACCAGTCGAGCTCCATCATGTCCATGGCAGCGGTAGCCATGTTGATCTTGGTTCCATGCCGCACACTGCAGCTCTTCACAGAGTTCTGATTGGATGAGGCTCGCATGCTCAGCTGCACTCCCGAGTGGCCGAGGATGCCCACTTCCCCTCTAACCTTTTGGCTGATGGCCTCGCTGACGTCGCCTCTGACTCCGTGGACTACGACTCCCATGTCGCTTCTGTGACCCCTGACCCCCAGCTCACTCCTGACTCCGTGTCCTACCACCTTCATTCCCAAATCCCCCATGTTCATGTTCATGTCCATGTCACCTATTCTCTCCATGTCCCCCATCTCATCCATGTCTAACGTCAGCATGTCCCCTATGCCTCCCAAACTCCCATGAAGACTTTTGAACATGGTCGGGAGTCGCCCCCCTTCAATCCCTCCCTCCACCCCTCTCTCATTCAGCCTGTCCCCACGTTTTTCTGTATCCCACCCTCCCTCCTGCTCTCTCTCCCTCTCCCCTTCTGCTTCTCCAAACCCACCTGAGTATCCTCGGACAATGGTTGTCACCCTGCTCCTCTGCATACCCCCTCTCTCCCTGTCCCCTTCCTCCCACGTCCTCTCCTCCCTCTCCACTACACCACCCGGGAAGCTCCGGAGTGTCACCTGCACTCTTCCTCCCTCCATACTCCCACTATCATGTCTCTCCCTCTGCCCCCAGCCTTTCTCCTCCAGGGTACCTTCCTCTTCTTCGGCCTCTTCGCCAAACCTGCCCTGCAACCCTCGGAGCATGACGTGGAGCCTCCCGCTGTCGAGTGATCCCACCCCCCTCTCCAACACCGCACTGCTCCCCCTCTCTGTATCTCCGTTGCTGAGGGTGCGAAGGAGACTGCTGACACCAGCGCTGCTGACACCAGCGCGGCTGACCCCTGTACTGTTGGCATCCTGAGAGTGTGAGCGGAAGAAGGACCCAGAGGAACCAATGGACATTGGTGTGAAGAACTGTCAAAGACAGGAAGAGGAGGAGGAAAAAGATCATAGATAAAATGGTATAATTGTTCTGTCAGAGTCAGATTAACATTGACTTAATTCCACATTTATTTACGGGTGAGATGTTTGAGCGCTCCATAAGTAAAGAGGTGGGACTGGGAGTCATGTTGGACCTCTCCATCAGCCTCTCCTCCCACAGTCGCAGCCTCCGCTCCCTCTCCTCCAGCTCCTTCTCTTTGGAGTAAAGTTCCCTCTCCAGCTTCCGCAGGCGTTCCAAGGTCGACTCAATTTCACACCTGTAGGATTTATACAAAATTAATAACATAGTAAGAAACACTCAAACCTGAGGAACAAAATTAAATGAATGTTTTTGTGAAACTGGATCAAATCTTAACTAACAGCAAAGCTGCAGCTCGTACAATTTTAAAATTAGTTTATATTTTAGGATTTTTAGTCTGATCTGATTAGTTGATTAATCCTGCAGAATAAACTGTTGTGTATGCAAAAGGTTATCTGTGTGTTGTAAATCAATAATAGTCAACTGTATTACTCTGATCTCCCACAAGAGGTCACTATAGGCATTGGTGAGTGTGTCTTGGAACCCCAAACACAAACACAGTCAGCTCTCACAGCAGCTGAATATTGACAACAGGTCTGAGGCACAGTCATGTCTCCTCCTGTGCTCGGTCATGGCTCCCAATCCATTCACCCCACCCCCTTCACCTCCATCAGACCACCCACCCCCCACCCCCACCCTCTCCCGGTCCGACTTTTTCCACCCGTACCAAAACTCAGAATTGATTGCCTCGCTGTACTCATGTTAAATATGCACAGAATCTCGCACCTTCTCTCCTCTGCTCCATCCACCATCTCACCCCCACCACCCCCCACCCCCCACCCCCGCCTCAGCCCTGCCATCGGCCCTCTCTCGTCTACCTCTATTCCCTGTCTTATAGATTTCACCTGCGGCTAAAATACGTTTCTGCTCCTGCCGTTTCAGCTTCTTCTCCACCTCAGCTCACACTTTGTTTCTCCGCCACCTCTCCTCTCTGAGTCGCCCGAGCGAAGGCAGTGTGGTGCAGAGGAATCTCTCTCGTGGACATTTTCCAGAGAGCTTATTTTAGACTGAAGTAGAGTACAGGGTCACGCATTCAGCTTCTCTCATGAGCTTTAAAGTACACAAAGCTATGCATAAGCGTGTGTGTACGTTATTCTGTTGAATTTGTGCATGCATAGAGTTTAATTTGTAGTACTGTAAAACACAAACATTGCACTCGAAAATGCAACCAAGATCGGGCTGTATGCAGATAATAGACAAAGCCTCATGCTCAGACTTTGTGCAAATTCAATCACTGCTTTCTTTTGGACGTCTTTAAAACTGTATTGTCTGTGTATGTTTGTGTTTACCTCCACTGGTCCTTGTTATGTAAGAAGGAATTGCACTGTTCCGGCAGTCTGCTGTCATTGGCCATGGCCTCCAGGGTTACCAGCACCTGCTTAAACTGTGGACGCTCCTGTAGATACATGTACACAATATAAAATTAGCTACTTGTAATGCTTATTTTGCACGTTTTGTAATGTGTACAAATGACACATACCATCACAGTAATAATCTATAAATATGCTTGGTTAGGTTACCTTTGGATCAGCTTGCCAGCATTTCCTCATCAGCTCAGCAAAACTTGCAGGACAGCAAGTGGGGATGGTCAGCCTCTGGATGTGCAGACACACAAACACAACACAACCTTGTTTTTATTTTTTAAACATTTGAACAGCCATTTAAAAGACACCGAAAACAAATGCACTGATTTAAAACATTAAATATTCATGAGTAAATCAGCAAGAGTCTAAGGTAAATAAAGGATCAGTCCAAAGCCACAGTTGCTGTTGTGCGGGCTGCACTTAAGCATAATGGCCCTTTGTGCTTAAATGCTATTATTAGCATACTGCACGGATATCTGCTTAAGTTCATAGCAACTATCATGGTGCTAAATGCTGCGAATGTGGCGTAAACACCTCCGACTATTGTGCTTGTAAACACAAGAAAATAACCACAAAGCTGCTGTTTCATTTCAAAACAAACACGTCTCAATTCTGATTGGTTTTCAAAAGTAACCAGTCTCCACCCACTCCAAACTGATGAGTTTATGCAGAAACACAAAGAAAACAACAAGGTCATGCAGCAGTGTTTGGGTCTGTGTGACAGCACCATGTCACCAAGATAATGTTCCTGCATTCAGATAACACGGCACTGCTACAGGCCTGAAGGAGCCCAGACAGCTCCACGGTGCCGCGCAGTGAATGGAAACAGTTTTCTGTGGGGACTAATCCTAAAATATCACTGTGTGAGGAGAGAGGGCACGCTGGAGGGTCAGGGAGAGGTGTAGCAGCGCAGGGGGAAATCAGAGGGAGACTGGGAGAGGAAACAAGAGCAAGAGACAGTGAGTTATTTAGGGAGAGTATTTGGAGATTTGCCAGCAGCTACGCAGGAATCATGTTCTCAGAGTTGTTTGTTGGCCCCCACTGTGAGGGCGTGTGTGGCTGCCGAAGGCGATTCGGGTACGTCAATAACTGAAACACATACACTGTTTAACCATCACCCCCCCACCACCACCACCATCCATAAACCTCTTGAATCAACCCCCCTATCACTGCAGTGTTTTCTCTCTGTCTCTCTCGTAAAGGCTGAGGCCAGTTTGGGTGGGTGGGTGGGTGGGTGGGGGTCTGGCCGAGCTCCACTGCTGTGTATCCAGGCCTTACAAGAGCAGAGAACTGACATCAGGCCTAAAAATATACTGCCTCACCAGCTCTCAGTGGAAACCATGAGAGCATTGCATTGTTCCAGCAGCCTTCTCAAACTCTGGTTCAAAAAGGTGTGTTCAGATACATACATGTGTGTATGTGTGTATGTGTGTGTGAGAGAGTGTACGTGTGTGTTACCTCTTGTTTTTCCACCACCAGCCACGCAACCTGCAGCCCTTCAAAGCCTTTGAAAGGAACCTCCCGAGTCAGCATCTCCCATAGCACCTGGCCACAGAGCAGACAGTGTCAGTTCATTCAGACAGACATGAGCTCTTTGACATGCTGCTGCTATTTATATTATATATATTTTATATATTTGGCCCAGATTTGTCTCACAGTTTGTTTGTTTTTAAAATAGTGACTAGAGAGGTTTGATTTCTAGCCTGACATTGGTGATGTGTGTACAGTACAAACATCTCACCACGCCATAGGAGTAGGTGTCGCAGGTCTCAGACACAGGCAGGCTCTGAATGACTTCAGGAGCCATCCAGGGGAAGGTGCCCACCACAGTCATGTGGGTGGTGTGAGAGAGGAACTTCGATGCACCAAAATCACAGATCTGACAGTTCACAAAGAGATATTAGGGGGCATTATGAACAAATTCAATATAAATTATGAATCAAAAGTATTTGTATACAAGATCACCGTTACAAACCTTCAGCACTTTGTCTGTTGTCATTACCACTGCAACACAACACAACAGAGGAGAAATTAGCAGTAGTCATATTCACACGTGCATAATAAGTTCAATAAGAGTGATCAGTGTCAGAATAGGATTTAAGTCAAACTTTACCGTTTCGTGACTTGAGGTCTCTGTGAATGACTTTGACTGGAGCTTCTGCATGGAGGTAATGCATCCCTGAAAATCAGATAGTATAAAGTAAGTGTTGGGGGGATCTTTATTTCCTCTCACTGACATGTAGGGTTTGGCTGCAGTTTCACTGTAAAATGTCCAGCTTGCATAGTTTAGGCTTAGTTTCAGGTTTACACAGAAATCCAACGCCTTAAAACAGTCAAGGCTACAGATGAAAATCAATGTCCAGAAATAAAGTGGACTAATAGGACAGGTTTGTCCTCAACAGATTAAATATGAACAGAATTTAGGTGTCAAGTTGCTATCTGTGCCTAAATCCAGTCAGTTACCTTAACGCTCATCACAAAGAACTTATGACAATGTAAATATTTCATCTTAATCCACATCAAAACCAAGAGAAATCTTGAAAGGTGTCATACCTTTCTGATACAAAGTAATATATTTTGCCGTTTTGTTTGTTTGTTTGTTTAATTCATGTATTTATTATTCTGGATGTTGCAGTCAGGAAAAGCTTGTGGGTGCTGTGTGTGTGTGTGTGTGTATATACATATATACACACACAAACACAGTGACAATAACTAATACAGTAAACTCTCTCACCTCTGGTACTTGAGTAAAGTATACAAAATAAACATAATAAGCCCCTGCTGTAATAAAACACCAAGACAAGTAGGTTGTATTGTTGTTGTTATTCATTCCTCAGCTGTACCTTTGGCCATCTGTATGGCCCATGTCATGATCTGCTCCATGTCCATCTCCTCGCTCTGCTCACTGGAGAGATACTCATACAGAGACCCCCCACTAGCATATTCTACAGAGAGTGACACACAAACACCAAGAAGCAATGTTATTATAGCAGTCACAAAGAGAAATCATGCATATCCTTACAAAAGTACCGGTACCCATCAGTAGACTATATCACTAGACTGGTTATGCTGGAAACATCTTTAACTGGCTACTGAAAAAATAATTCATAATGAATTCTTTATTCTAATGTATTTATTTGTTTTTCATAATGCAGCTAGAGCAAATATTACAGCAGGTAATAAAACAGATTCAATAACCAAAATGTTTCTCTTTTACTTCTTTGGACAAACCATAATTTCACACACAATTAACAGCTGCACACTGTCTGGCCTTAAACATAAAAACCTCACAACATTCACACCACAATTGTCAAATACATACAATCTCTGAACTTTCCTGTAAAGTTTAACAATTAAACATCAAAAATTTTAAAATTCACTTGGACCAATGTCTGTCTCCTAACTCAATCACCATTTATATCTGTTGTCTTTTTTTTATTTTAATAAACCTTGTACTTAATAAGAATCAACTGCAGCGATAGCTACTGCCACGCAAAATCTGCAGTTGTGTGTGCGTGTGTAAGTGTCGTTGCTGTATCGTACCCATATGACTCTATCTAGGATTATTACAAACATGCTGTTCTCAGTTACAAATGTCCTGCCAGGAAGCACAACATGAACCAGCCCTCAGAGTATTCACCAATACTTCAAAACGCACAACAGAAACACCGACCCGCCATCTGAGCATGTGCTAATGTGTGTGTAAGTGGCATGTCCAGAAGTTAATATACACTCACACACAGACACACATACTCACACAGTTCTGACATGGCCTTGTTTTACTTATTCCGATTAGACCTTGTCCTCAAAGATGAAAAGACACATCTCCGTATGAAGAGCTCATTTCAGAAACTAACCCTTATCCTGAATTATGACATGGATTAAACAACTGCTCTGATGAGGGTATTTGTAATGATGTATGGGTCTCTCGCACACATAGAAACACACACACACACAGGGTCTGACCTGTGACAATGCCATAGTTGGGAGATTCCAGCACAGCTCCATAAAATTGAATGATGTTCTTATGACTCAGGACACTGAGAATCTCCGCCTGGGCGAGGAGATGGGAGAGAGAGACAGAGGGACATGAACTACTTCAGTTTTCCAGCGTCTGACACTGGTAAGGAAACATCAGCTTTAAACAAACAAACAAAAAAAAACATTCATCAAGTCTAAAAGTTGTAAACCCAAAAGGTCAGAGCGTCTGACTCGTGAGCGAAGTTTAAACTAAATAAATTCAGAGTGTCTCCACGTTGGAGTCTCTGACATACCACCGGTTTAGTCTGCAAACAAAGACTTCTCACACTGATGTGACAAATATACCATTAATCTCAACTGACACATACATGTACTGCAAAGGGATATGCAACGTTTGCTTAACCAAATATCAAATATAATAAAATCACACAAATGAAAACCAAACTATTTTCTGAATAAACTGATTTCAAGCAAACGTCTACTTCGACTAAACTGATTTCAAAGCAAAGCAAACTTACAGCTTGTATTTCCATGGTTGTCAGTGTGTACAAACATCAATATGTACATCACTAAATGTAGTGATGGTAAGCAACATTTAACGAGAGTTGCAAAAATAAAAAACGTTACTTTTCACATTAAAAGATGACATACTTCTAACTGAATCTTAATATGAGCAGCTCCATTTCACCTTTGTGAAATGTGTGTGGCAGGAAAAAGACTGAGGACAAGTGTCTGTACAGACAGTTACACACACACGTGTGTGAGAGAAATAAAAAAAGAGAATAAAAATAAATGGCCCCTGTTTGACAGTTTGCATTTTAAAGCCATGGTTGAAAACCTGTTGCCACAGCACTAACTCCATGCCTGAGTTACCCTCATTTCCTGACACTGGGTTGGGAAACGTCCACCACTCCAGCATTAATAGCACGGAGGGGAACTATGTTTGGATTAGCGTCAGGGTCATAATCATGGAGGTCCACCAGGGTCTGGTCTGCAGGGTATGAAAGCACCAAATGACCACACACTTCGTCCTGACATACAATGGGAGGAACAAGGGAGTGCTGGCATAAATAAAAGGACTCCATCAACTAAAGAGCGGGAGGAGGAGGGGGGGGTGAGAAAGATTGGTATGTTTAAGATAAACACATGTTCAACGGCAGACAGCGGGGGAGGAGGAGGGGGGGGCAGTGGGGGAGTGAATTCTAAGAGATTGTGGGATATGAGTGGAAACTGACTGATGTTGAAGTTAGGAGGAGTGATGTGGAATGGATTTTGATATTTTGTGTGTGTGTGTGTGTGTGTGTGTGTGTGTGTGTGTGTCCCTCACCTCTTTGTCAATCTTCAGGAGCTTTTTCACAGCCACCTCTTTGTCCTGGGAAATCCAGAGGGCTCTGTAGACGCTCCCGAAGCTGCCTCCTCCACAGTTCTCATAGAAGAGCAGGTCCTCATGCTTTATCTGGACAAACGACGAACCAGGGGACGACATGGCATACTGACTCGCACACTAACACACTCACTCACACATACACACACACAGAGCACCCCCCCCAAAAAAAACAACAACAAAAAAAAAAAACTTGCACGCTCAAAGCCTTGGTGGCTGCCCCAGAAGTGTAGTCGCTTCACTGATGAGTACGGGATGGTGCAGTGAGAGAGGTGAAGTAGTTTCCTCCGTGGGGTCAGAGTGGATGTTGTCAGTCGGGAAGAGTGTGTGTCAGAGAGGAGAATCCAGAAAGTGCTGGAAAGGAGAGGGAGGGAGAGAGAGAGGTTTGCTGCCTGTGAGTCAGGAAAAGCTGTCACTACTAGACAAGGTATTACATTGCCTGATAGTGGTGAGCCAGTGTAACTACAACACACACATGCAGGCACAAACACACACGCACAAACACACAGCATGAAGACGAGGGGGAGGTGAGAGTGTGTGTGTGTACGTTTGGAGTCAGTGCGTGCAGTCAGCCTGTAGCAGACACACTGTTCAAATATGGTCACTGGCATCCAGGGCATTCCTTCTTCCTGGATGACTGTGGCTATATAAAGATCTCCATACGCTACACTATACACACACACAGCTCCAACCTATGGCGCGTCAGACATAGTAAATCATTTCGAAACAAGCATGGATGCCACAGATACCTAAATCCATCTCTCACACACTGCGGCTAAAAACACACACACACACACACAC